>JBBPOF010000270.1:0-30978 GCA_038091315.1 Porphyrellus cyaneotinctus | reverse complement strand
CTGGTGCGGACTCTACGGCGTCTTTTCTCCGTTGACAAGACCAATCTCCTCCTCCATGGGAAGGGGATCAAAAATCCAGCCACCAGGGCACACGCGCAACGTCTCCACCGCTACATAGAGCCACAACAATAACGTAACAACTGCGTAGACCGCTCCCCACAGACGGAAAACAGGAGACGAAAACGTCTCGGCTAACGCAAGCGTACAGTTGGCGTACACTCCCTTGATAAAATCCCAAACAATCAGCCGCAGTAGCGTCTGTGGAATGCCCCAACGCACGTTTGGGAAAATCATAGACCAAAATGTTAACCTAAACGGAACTCGTGCTCGTCTCAGCGAATGCCACAATCCGAGGAAAGCCGAAATCATCCACATGGTTCCAAAGGACCACAGTGAAAAGGCGGTGACGATGCATATCGCATTGATCGTTTCTCCTGTACCTGGTGTCCATAGCCATCCGTCAGCTGATCCGTGGGCCAGGGGGAGCATTGACTTAAATCCTGAGCCGATTAGGAGGATGGCATAAGCTCCTTGCCCAGAAGGTCCTAATGGAAGGAAGATGGTCACAATGCCAGGTCCTTTGGCGTAACCATACAAGATGGTGCGAATGAGGTATGCAGTGAGTAGCATCATGGTGAGTGCCAACCCGATGATAACCATACACGCCGAGAAAGTGTTCGTGAGAAGCGCAACATTTAGCGAATATGGGATCAGAGCTTGTGCAATAACTCCCCCTGTAGATGCTCCAACAACAAGGGTCACCACGGGAAGCAACCACGTGAGGGACATGGACTCGAGCGTGTATTCGTGACGTGTGATCCTTGACGTGCTAACTGTAAGTCCGTGATTCCGATTCGCATAAAATGACCGACATAATATGTATGATTCCCCAGCAGCAGAGTATTGATATTGCAGCATCCAGCCACCAAAGTGCCCATATAACGTAGACAAAGGGCAGGCCGCCGAAATTATAGGTACCATGGATCAACTTGATCGAGACGGCAAGAAGCGTGGTAGCGCCCATTGGGAAAGTCCCGAGATATAGACTTTGGACTGGGTGTCGCAACATACGATTCCAGATACACGGGAACAAGATGTACCGGGCGGCGCTCAGCGCAGTGAAGAGTGCGAATAATGCAAGGTTGAGGAAGAAGAACGCAAGCGAGAACGACTTCATGATGTGCGAGTTGGTACCGTATGGAAAGGTATGAAAGAGGTTGGAGATCGATCCAGTTCCTGTGACACGAAAACAGTCAGCAAATCTGTACGTGCTTGGGCTTTGGGAACATGGTCTAGGGATTGCCGCCCATAAACTGCGAGGGACGCGACACTCACCCATTGTAACCGCAAACCAAGCAGGTGTGAAATGCCTGCTTCCGAGACGCACGCTGAGTCCGATACACACCCACAGCAGGAAAAATGCTTGCCTTACTACATCTCCCCAGGTTCTCTTGCGTGACGAACTGCTTGCACATAAAAATGACATGATCCAGTGAGCACTGGGAACGATTCTACACTGGAAGTGTTAGGATCATTTCGGAGTGCGCCATCGGATAGTAAATTAGTTGGGTCACCAGACCTTCATACTATGAGCGGAAATTGGGAGACTACGGTGGGGTGGTCCTCCAGGCCAAAAGAATGACCGACTTACCACCATTTCGATCATGTACATAACGTACACGAACGCATACGTAGGGCAGCTGAGTGTTACATGTGACTATCCTCCGAGGGCATTCAAGTTATCGTGATTCATTACGCATTAAACGTCAACAAGTGCTCAAATTTCGACGGAAGTAAAATCTTCGCGGATCTTTATCGAGTACTGCATCCAGAGTGCTTCCAACTGTGGGAACAGAGCTTGAAATGCTATCTGATGTTCTAAATTTAGTGATCAGGTGACGGGTTCAATACCAAAGTTCTGTTGATACAACACGAACAAGCCGACCACTATCTAGACCAATCGTCATGTCAAAGTCTCCAGACAAAAGAAACGTGAATAAAGGAACACAGGCAACGAGGTGTCGCTTCAGACATGAAAAAAAGTGATATCAGAATCCATCCAATGCGCCTCTCAGCCAAGGATGGCTCCGGACTTCCTCGATGTCAGCTCGGAGAGAGGGTTCAGGTTCCAAGCATCGGCTCATCAGATGCAAACAAGAGTTACTTAGCTTCCTTCCGGGAAGCTCAGATAGTATGATGCGTCCTTCGATAGCATCCCGCTCCGTGGGAAAGGGTGACATGCCAGTGAGCAGGTAAGACATCAAGACGCCTAGAGTCCAGATTTCGACTGGTGGAGCTTGATAAGGTCGTTTGAGCAAAACCTCCGAGGCGGCATACGCTGTTGTACCGAAAAAGAGGCTATAAAAGGGCCGGGGCTGGGCTCGATCGACCATCGTCGCACTACCGAAATCAATGAGCTTCACCTGTCATCGAAAGTAAGTGGCAAGGCCTGCTAAGCTGGCACGATAAAACGCTCACCTTAAAATTCTTGTCAATGACCAAGTTTTCGTCCTTGATGTCGCGATGACAGATTCCGAGACCGTCAAGATAGTGTACGGCATCGACAACTTGAGCAATGATGTATCGAGCTTGTCCCTCCGAAAGACGCTTGTGTTTCGTCTGTTCAATGCACTCGAACAAGTCATGCGAAGGACGGCGAGGGTAGCGAGCATCGAAGGAAACACTCGGTTGCTTTTTCGGAACAGCGATATTGTAAAGGACATCGTCATCTAACAGAGAATCCGATAGTGGGAGATTGATAGACGAAAGCTGACCACACATCTGAGGAGGGGTTTCTGGTTCCGATTCGGGCACAGAGAATTCAGACGCTGCAGGAGACAAGAGTGGGGTGGAAGAAGAAAGCGGAGTCGATATCACTGGAGATGACTGGTGAACAGAGAGTGACCTTTCTCTCTTACGCCACGGAGATCCGTGCAATTCTTGCACCTACAGGTGACGTGTCCACCAATCAAGCGGAAGTGGGACGCAAGGACTCACGACATAGAAAAACAGTTCGTCCTCGAACACGTCAAGGCATTTCACGATGTTTTCGTGATTCATGATCCTAAGGAGCATGATCTCCACCGGAATCCTCCCCAAGGTATCGTTGTTTATCCATGCTTGTTCCGGTACTTTGGCCTTGATCACAAACTTGACTGCGACCTCACATTTATAGCGACGGTGCAAGGCGGTCATGACGAATCCGTAGCCACCGGATCCCAGTTCGTCTCCAAGTAAATACATGCGGGCAAAGGCTGGATTGAGGTAGTGTCCGCGGGGAAAACGAGGGGAGTAGTTGATCGCGCGAAGCTCGTCTGACATTGGGCTCAGCGAGGACGTGGACTGATGGAGCGGTGGAAGACACTCGTCGCCATAGGAAAAAAGGAGCGACTCTGGCTCCACCGAAGCAAACGCCATCTCGTGAGCGGGCGCTGCAGGATCGATGACGCAGGGAGATGAAATGGGTTCACAGTGGAATGAGTTGTTTGCAGAAGTCACATCAAGGTCGCAAAACCGAGGAGACGAGAGCGGGGGGGAAACGCAATTATCGAAGAGAATCTCGCTGTGAGTGTAGAAGGGGTCGCAGCGAAGGGGTGAATGGGGTTGAACGCTGGTCCTGGCACCGGTGGGACTGTCTCTCAGGTCATTCATGTCGGCGGGATGGATGGGATTTGGTTTATGTGAGGGTATCGCGATGGTGGAAGCGAGAAAGCATGGAGAGGGTGGGGAGGGATGCCATTTGAGAGTTGGAATGCAGCCAAAGTCAGCGCTGGTGCGACTCTGGAGGGGATCTCCGGATCCTAATCAATCGAGCGCGACTTGGTCCGACCATGTCTTTTCGGGACAAAGACACGACAGAAATCCTAGAAGAGAACATCTACGACATGGCACCTCAATCAATCAGACAGCAATTAATGGAAATTGCTCCCGCGCGTGACGTATTAGGCAACATCCCATCTCAGTAAATATCTTCATAGTCTTCCCCAATCTCCAGAAACCGTCGAATTTCTTGTGCATCGACTCCATTCTGCCGTGTAAAATACGCAAGCAGGATCGAATAGTTGTCTGCCAGCGCATCAACATCTGCCGCTCTTTCACCGTGAGCGCGATACTGACCAGTCCACCGAACGGCAGCCTCGTGTGCGAGCGTGATGGCCCTCTTTTTCTCCTCCACCTTGACTGGATCGCAAGCACCGTATGCCTCGAGCTCCTTCTGCAGCGCTACAATCTGCTGTTTTGCCTCCGCAACCTTTTGGAGCGTGCTCGTGCGTGCTACCTGGGAAGACAGGGGCAATGGAAAATCATATCAAAGGTGGTCAGAAAGACGTACGCTCTCGGGTCGTAACACCCGTTCACGATCCATCGCAGCTCCCAGTTCCGCGACCTGGTTGTCGTGGTTCTTCTGGGCCTCCTTGGCCGCACCCAGCCTATTTCGCAGCTAAAAACGCTATCAGTAGAGATAGACCACAACAACGATGTGTCTTCATACTATGCTTCCTCGCTGTGAAGGAAAGCTCCAAAAGACTACGGCCGTCGGGAATCAGCGCATACATCCACATTTACGTGGACTTACAATTCGAAGAACCGATCTTGTCGCCCTGTACGAGACCATCGTCGACGAGAGACTGTAGGACTTCTTTCACCGACTGCGAAACTGACTCCAAGAGTCTACAAGATCGTTTGACAGTAGATATGGGCAGGCGTACCAATCCCTTTGAGTTTTGGTCCGAGTTTCTCTAATTCTTTGAGCTGTCGACGTGGTCAACAAGTTTGGACGCGCGAGGAATACCATGAACACTCACTTGATAAAAGTCTTTCTATTCAAAAGATTAGATTACAGTGGAGGCAACACGCTCGCGACCTACCGATTCGTGAAATATTTCGAGGAGCTTGACACGCTTCTCTTCAGCAGATAATCCTCGTGGCGCCTACGAACGTTAGCAATGTTCGCAACGGACCCAGGCTCGCGTACCATGGATGACAGAATTCCTAGTGGAGAGAGAGAAAGTCACGATCGTGTGGGCAATCTTTCCGTTCCCTGATCACATGACACACCGCAATGCGATATCACGACAAGACCTGCCCTCGGAGAAAAGGAATGATGTCACATTTGCATTTAAAAAGTAGTAACCATAATTTTGGTACCAACCAAACCAAGAAAACGAAACTGCCGATCTTGTAAAGCGAAAATAGCGCTTATGGGGCTGGAGCGGAGATTACACAGAAGAAAGTGGGCGGGGGGTGGAACAAGGCCATAAAGTCGTAGTCCACAGTAAGGATTGGATGAGCGTGATGGGAAAGACAAAGGATCAATGTCCCGGAAAAGGAGTGCTGGCTGTGGAGTCGTATCGGGATAGGATGAAGAAACCAAGTAAATGAGATGATCAATAGTTAGCTTTCGTGGCATGAAGATATACAAAAGAAAGTGGATGGTCGGGATATACATACAGGCCGTTAGCACGAACATGGGAAACAATGCTATGGATGCAACACAGAAGAGTATTGATTGTCACCGAATCATGACAATCGGTGGCTGTGTGTGCGAGGGATATCGATATGCCACGAAATCCCTGTCTTGCTCGACCCGTTCTTCGATGGCTTTCCGAGAAGCAACAGACAACCGAGGACCTGACCGACCAACCGAGTTGGTATACGTAGTACCGAGATTGTCGTCATTCGGGTCAAAGACGGGAGATGTCAGACGAGGGAACTCGTGTGAACTGTACCCGTTGGTTTCCACAGGGTTCGACGGCTTCTTGGTAAACAGCGTGGCGAGACCAAATTTACTCTTTCGCTTGGTGGGCGTAAGGGGCGTGGCGGGATTCTCTTCAATGTCTCCAAGGCGACCCAGAGAACGACGAGAGACGCCAAATTCGCTATACATCCCGCTAGGAGCCTTCATACGGTCCAGACCGCCCGTAAGTGGCATCGTTTGGATGCCTAGGTTAGGGCGTGTCCCGGTTCCACTAAAGGATTGGCGCCTTGCTTCGTTCCGGAAAGGTGCATGAGGGGGTGCGAGATCCTGGGTGTCTTGTCCAAGATGACGAAGATCATAGGTCGAGTAAAGCGTCTGTGGCCTTGGATCTCCACCTGCACCATGCTGCGCTCGAAGCCTCGCCTCTGCAGGGAGTGGAGGCAACGACTTTTCTCTTGAAAGTAATACCTGAGGACGCGAAGCGGCCTTGGGCAACGTCATGCCGTTAGTGGAGGCAAACGTTGCTTGTTGAAGTTTCTGGCGCATGTCCGGTTCAGACGTAACAGGGTGGATAGACACCCTAATTCTTCCGTTCTCATCCGGGGACACGTCGGGCACTTCCTTCTCATCAGTTTGCCCGCTGTTTTTCCGGTCATTGCCATCACCATTGCCGCCTGAGGGGCGCGAAGAGGTTGGTGACGGAAGAAGACTGGTGGGAGCCGTGGAAGGTGACATACCGGCGGACGGGAACCCACCATTCCGTGGGGAGGTAATTGAGAGTAATGAAGGTGTCGATGCGTGGCGACCTGTCCCGCCGAGGTGTTCCCCGGGCCCACGCTCTACAAGATATGACAATGGCGGGGGCGGCGCCAAAGGAAAATCATCGTCATTACGGTCTAGGGATCGCAACGAGTCGCGAGGAGCAATCTGGGGTTCGTCTTTGTGCGATGATCCTCCCTTGACGAGCTTCCAGATTTTAGCTATGCCATTGCGTTTCTTCTTGGGTTTTTCGTCAGTGGGCGCCGTGGAGATTTCCTCCTCATTGGCGGTCGGTGGCCACAGTTGGCTGTGCCTTTGCGTGGACAACGTGCTTCTCGGACCACCTGGCGAACGAAGATGAGGGGGATTTGCTTCTCGTTGCAACGCCACACTGCGCAGAAAGACATGTGATACGCCAAGCTGAAATACGAATTCTAACACGTACTGCATATCAATCATACTTCCCGACATCCCTGAAGCAGCCAAGCTATCCTGACTCCGCCATGCAGCACTGAGATTTTTGAATCCAAAGAACCGCGACCGCCGAGGTGACGCCGAGCCCGGGCTGTGTGCATCTGAGAATGACGCTTGGGAGTACACCTGTCCTAAACTCGGTTGCGCTTCAATGGGCACCGTCAAGGAGCTCGCCGGCCTCATGCTGGCAGCGGAGTATCTGGAACTCTGCATTGGGCCCAGGCCACTGTCCGTTAGGGGTGCCAGGCTGTGTGCGGAGTAGAGCGACGTGACATCCACCATCGAACCGCGAGAAGTCTTGCGCTGCCTACTGCGCTCACGCTTCTCCTGCCTCCGACGGCGCTCCCTCTCCTCCCTCTCTTCACGCCGCACATCGACGTGTTCCACAATGAGTCCATTGTCGAGGAGGGTAATGTCACGAGACGAGCTGCGAATGTGGTGTGCACCAACTCCGCTTGGTGTAGGGTTGGCACGAGGAGGCTTAAGTTTAAATGCGTTATCGTCGGCCATGCCCAGATCGTAGGCGGAACGACGAAGTTGAGAGTACGTGTCCCGAACGCTGTTTTCAAGTTCCAACGACTCTTGCATTGCACGAGCACGAGCCAGAGCTTCGGCCTCGAGCAGCGACCTTTGCGTCTTGACATAAGCGTCCACAGTCTGCTGCCTCGACGTCGGTTCTTTAGGTGTCTAGACCCTACATCAGTATCATTTCAGTGCAAAAACGAAGACACACACCATCGAAGTCCACAACTTCAAGTTTTGCTCCGTCAAGCGCCCGCCTTTAACCCGAGGTCGAGAGGAACACTCGGAAGGCAGGATTCCAGCAGCTTCTTCTTCCTCTTCTCTTCTCAACAACTCCTCAAAAAGCACGTCACTCTCCCTATCCCATATACCCGGACCGATGACCATCACGTCGGCCATGTCTTGATCTCTCATCGCGCATTCGACACATATTTCTTCCTGTTGTTGCGGGGGGTTCGGTGAGAGAATGGGATTGATCGGGTCGGGCGTAGCTGCGGCAGGCGTGATATACGTGGGGTGTTGAGGATAGACACGGGGATTTGATGATATAGGAATAGCCAATGTGGGGCTGTACGGCCTTGACGATGATAAGCCATTCGCGGAAGATAACTTGGAAACCGCGCCACCGTCAGGTAGTGGATACGAAGGTTGTCGCATGGTGACGGGATAAAGAGAGGAGGGTACATCACGACCGCCGCTTGGCGGTGACGGAGGAGGCTGTGTAAGTGATTCCCCAAAGGACTTGAACGAGTCGTTGAACAGTTTGGAGTCGATGAAATTGGAACCGTTGAGCAACGGCGACGCGGCGCCGTTACTTTGATTGTTGTTGTCATCAAGGCTTGGTCGTTGGGCTGGACGGCGAGCGTTTCCCGGGAGGGCATAAGAGACCGTGGCTGATGGTTGGGGTTCGTCGGCGTCAGTGAGATACGACAAGTCATGTCTTTCGTCGTTGAGAGTTCGTACGTCGTTCGCGGGGTCCGCCGTGAGTGACCTGGAGAGGCCGAGAGCTGCCGGCGGCAGCCCCCGGGTATCACTGGGGACGAGATGGTAATCATGGACATCACCCGAGGGGAACATCATGGAAGGTCCGTTGGTTGGTTTTGAACCAAGAGAAAGGGAGGGATATCTGTTGTCCTTGAAGTCGAGATCTGAAATGGCGAGTCCGTGCTGGAAGAAATTGAGATTCAGGTTCGAGGAGAGATTCGGGGAGACTGTCGAATCCTGTCGTGCAGGTTGGATCGTTGAAAGCGTGGCCATCGCCAAAACCAATGAGCCGCAGATATCCTGGTCCTTGAGAAGACCTCGAAGGAAAGCGAACAAGAAAGAAGAATGGGAATGGCGGTAGGGCTGATCAAGTTGGACCCAGAACTGAGCAGAATGTGTTGTTGCCTATCCAAGGCACAACAGAAGCCGATTACTCTTTCGACGGTGCTTGTGGGGAGTGGTCCAAGTAGAAAGGTTCTGTGGAGGACAATGACAAGGTACAGCTGTCTGACTCGAGCGGGCGATGCCAACCAATTCCCAACTATGCTCAATTCCAGTATTACTTTCCCATGGCCGAACAAGCGCCCTTTACGGACAACTTTCATGCAACATGTGAAACCAATGAGTTCGTCGGTGAAAACCAATTCCGAGTTGCGATGGTTCTCCAGCTTCCGACCTCGCGTCAGATCTCGATGCTCATGACATTTGGAAATCCTTGTTAGTTGCGTGGTCGATCAAAGACTTCTGAGGTAGAGCCTCACCACCCTACAGTGCAGTATCGCTCTAGCCGTACCATGTATACGTGACATGCATTGTGAGGGACACTACTCCATCATGATCGTCATGTCAAACTAACCATGAAATACTTGACCTTCAAAGTGGTAATTTATCGGTCTTCGAAGGAGCTTCCTGACACGCTGTGGAGCAGAGATACGCGATCGCAAGGTGGCGAAGCACAATGTTGAAACATGGTTCCCAGCCCCCTCATTTTGAGATGTTGTCGCGCGAACTCTCGTGAACCATGCTTCAAATAGCTGCCGTTCTCCGAGCGCAATGGAACCACTTCTCGCTAATTTTGTGTATGTCAAATGTTGTGTCGGGTCAAGGTTTCGGTAGCATTACCACTGAAACGCATGTCCGACCGCACATCGACGACTCGACGACCCGTCTCCATCGATTATTGGTGAGACGTGACATCCTATCCAATCGTAAGCTTTGGTTTGCAGATACAAGGATTGCCAAAGGTAACACTAATACCTTACCCCCATGCCAGCTTGCGTACTTATCATCATCTCGCCGAAATCGATGCACTTCCAGTATATCTAGAACACATTTTGGCAGAGTGTAACAAATCTAACCTGATAGTTGTGACCGGAATCAAAACATGACATCGACATGTAGGGCCCCAGCCCCGCAAACAAATCAATGAAAATAATCTAACCCAGTGCCATCCCTAGGCACACCTCAGCGTGCCCTGCCGACCGCCAGCCGTGTTAACCATCCGTTTCTCCGTGCCCACGAGCCACTGCTGAGTGCTGAATCCAACCTGGTTTTCCATTCTCGCAATTACTCGCGTGGCAGCGTCACGTGTAGCGTTCATAGCAGATCTCGTATCGAGCTTCCGAGGGACCTCTATGCGGTCCGTCGAGACTTGTAGTTGACGAGGCACAAATTCAGGAATGTCACGCCAGTTTCGAACTTGCAGTGGCTTCCTTGACAGGCTGGACATGGGTGGGGGCGTTACCCGAACTTCCTTGGTCCTCGGCGCTGGAATCTCTGACAATGCAGCTGCCCCCAGTTTGCAATGTAACCCAGCCAAGGGACACTGGGATACCCCAAAGCCAGATGGTTTCTCTGCACAGATATCCGACGCTTGCGATGGTGATGATGGTTCCCCGGGTACGCGGTTACGGCAAACTTGCCTCACGCACTTTTGAACAACCCCAGAAGCCCATTGTTGTATGTCCTCCTCGGTGAGAGGACGGGAAGTGGCCCCGACTTCGCCATCGGACGCATCGTCATTGGATGACACTTGCATGATTATACTGACTCCCGCCTCGGAATCCTCAGAAACCAGGTAATCCTCATACACGTTCAGTGGGGTACGCATTTTCCTTTTGGACCCAACGAGGTTTAGTCCCGACTCGCTATTGGCGTCGATCGCGGCAATGAGGTCGGCCCCGAGCATGTGAGGGAGCATGCTTTCAGACGCAGAAGACTCGCTAGAGTACTGAGAATCGTTGTCAAAGTCCGAGTCACTACCAGATGTGGAAGACCCATCGTCTTCACCATCCTTGCGCCTCCTTGCGGTGAACCTGCGATTACGGAGGGCGGCGCGAGCGAGCACACCAAGTCGGCGTTTATGAGTCGAAAAATTTCCACGTGGGGTTGGTTCAAGTTCCGAAGGGGGGTCTGGAAGTGATGCTGGTCCTTGCTTGAGGGGATCCTGGGCTGGACCCGCCTCGATGGCCAAAGTCTGCCCCATCCATCGCTTCGTCGGCTGGACTTCAGTGACAAACGAAGCACCCCAGTGCCTTGGCAATGTAGTATAACTAACCCGTGGTCTAGCCCCTTCCAGTAGCTTGGCGGGATTGTGGGCGAAAATGAACGGTGGTGCTGGTGAAACTTGGTGGTCGTGTCCAAAATTAAAGCCAGGGCTGTGTCCTGCCAACACCATTGGTACCGAGGGATATCGTCTGATGACGGACTGAGGAATGAACTCCAAGCTTTCAGGACGGCGCTTTGCAGACTAGATATGTCCTAAGTGTTGTGAGGGAGAAAACAACGGCACTTACAGCTTCTTTCCTAGCGGTCAATGAGTGCGTCGCGTGCGGGCTTTGGGCACGAGACGCTATTCTCTCCTGCACAACAGGCTGATCAGAGACGCGCGTCAAGGTTTCGGCCTACAGATGGCAAAAATTAACATACCATCGCTACATAGGAGTAATCCTTGCCTATCTGAACACGCTCTTGCCTGCGAGATAGGTTGGTGGTGTCCAGCTGATTATCCTGCTCGATACCCTACTCACACTTAGCACCAACAAAAGGAACACGTGAAGAATACATGCCTCTTCAGCTGTTGTTTCATAATCTTCCATCAAGGAATATTCCTCGGGAGCAATGTATTGCTCGCAAGCTTCTCCTGGATCACTGTCGGAGAAGGTAGCGCATTCTGTGTCAAAAAAGGCGACCTCCTCCGCGTCTGGGACAGGAAGCGGGATGTAGAGAGCGCCACGGCCTTCCCGCGAAAACAAGTTGCCGGAGCTAACACTAGAGTCCGCACACAGAGAGGGAGGAATGTTGGGCGGAATGTCGCCATCAGTTTGCCCAGTTTCTCGTGGTGGTAGCGCAACTTCGAATTCCAGTGGTTCCGTGTCCGCGGTGCGTACGAGCTTGATGGTCGAACTACAAATGAGGTGCGAGCCCTGGCGTTCTCTCCGGGAGGGAGATCCCGGGGCAAGGACTGGACACTCCATAACTGCGTCAACCGAGTATGCGGCACATGGCTTGTCCAAGGATAGCGTTATCTGTTCTTTGGTTCCTGGTCCGTGAGCGAGTACACCGCCGACGGCGTGCACACTATCCAGTGTGGGTTGCCGTAAATGAGGCAAGATGATGGCGATGTTTGCGAGTGTTAGACCGATGCTCGCAATCCCATTCAGGATGCGGGAGTCGGGGAGCGTCAAGCCCAACATTACAAGCAAGGGCGGGGAAGCCACACCTGTCGAGTGTAGCCATGCAGTAGTTGATGCGAAACTGTAAAGACCTGCTCTGCAATTATTCATTGTGTTGAATCAGTGGAAATGGTGGGCATCGGCGTGTGCAGTGAGAGGATGGTGTGGCAGCGCGTGAAGACGAACGATTGAACAACACTCCTTTAACTGTCCTAGGCGCGTACGCGTCACATCACGTGCTTAGAAAATCAAGTTGATATCATTCTGTAATTCAACTGCACTCAACGAGGCTCATCACCATGAACAGTCGAATTCTGTGCAAGGGAATGATCCTGCCAGGCGTGTTGCCAACAATTAGATGCTTACTCACCTCCTTTCGGACAATACTGAACCTAAGCTAGAACAGTGTCACACTTGCACATATGTAGTCGTTCAAAAAAAGACCTGCAGTAATTTGACAGCTCTTGTCATGATCGTAGAACTGAGCAAACAGGAGGATCGACCGCTCGAAACTTGCATCGCTGAGTGAAGTGAGACGTGTAGTGGAAAAGTGGATCAATCGTGGCAAGCACATATACAGAGCGGGTGCTAGTCTATATCCAACATCCTTTCGCGTATGTACTCTCCTCGCGAGTTTGAATTATTTGCGGTACCTATGAAACATCAGGTAAAGAAGACGAAGAGAGAGCTGGGATACTGACCACAATACGCTCTTTCTGTTTCTCCTCATTTTCCGCTGAAGCTGAAGCATACCGTAGAGGAGAGCTTCGGCGGTAGGTGGGCACCCAGGGACGTAGATGTCGACAGGGACGATGCCTGAGGGAGACAAGAGTGAGGTGGTGATCAAAGATAAGGACGCGACATACGATCGCAGCCTCTGACGACGGCATAGGAGTAGTGGTAGTAACCGCCGCCGTTGGCGCATGAACCCATGGAGATGACCCATCTTGGTTCTGGCATCTGATCGTAGACTTTTCTCAAAGCGGGAGCCATTTTGTTTGTGAGTGTTCCGGCGACAATCATGATATCACTCTGACGGGGACTGGCACGAAAGACGACACCGAGACGGTCCTGGTCATATCTGGCAGCGGCCATGTGCATCATTTCGACGGCGCAGCAAGCGAGACCGAACGTCATGGGCCACATTGAGCTCTGACGACCCCAATTGACAATCTTGTCGAGTGTTGAGAGGACATACTCTATCGAGGAATGGACAAGGGAAATGGATGTGCAATGACAGAAGAGGACGTACCGGCCTTGTTGCTGGGTGTTTCGAGACTGTGTTGGTTTGAGCCGCGGATGGCGAGGGAGGTGATGGGATCTGTCGGAGAGGTTGTGGAGGTGGGTATGTGTTCTGGTGCATGGGCAGCATTCGAGGAGTGCACGAAACGGGGAGCTACGGGACATTTAACGGAGAGATTGGAGCAAGAGAGGACATACCGTGTATGCCGAATGCAGGCCGGAGTGCTGCAACGCGGGTAGCTGGGAGAAGAAGTCGGTATACACGTTTGGATGTGACGGGGACACGGACCTGGTGTTCTCAGCATAGCGAGCGACATGAGCAAGTTGAGCAGGCGAAGACGGGAATGGCATTGATTATTCACACGGAACACCCCCCGTGGAGGGGTTGTTATTTCCAGATCTGAGACAGTCCTTCATCATTGAGATTCGTGGACTTGTCAGAGGGGAGAGTCGAGCATGGTTCAATATTGTCCCCCATGCGGGTCCCGTCAGCAAGTCGACTGGCAGATGGCTTCAGCTTGCCCTGTCAGGCCTAGTCTCTCTTCCCCTCTCCTTTCTCACGAACAAGCGAGAGCCCTTTCGATGCCCGAGTACGTATAAAAGCTAGGGCCCTGCTCATTTTCGACCCTCCTTCGTGGCCACTCTCTCTTTTCTTTCTCCCTCACCATGCTTGCCTTCTTCAAGCCTTCTGCGACGAAGCAGTCAAAGTCCCCTGTGGACGGCGAGAAACAGGACAATATCCCTGCCGACATCACCATCGAGTCGGCCCAGGATGGCCCTGCGTCTGACGCTCCCTCGCAGCCTGCGGACCAGGCTGAGGGCAGAACCTCCTCTGCATCTATGCCCACTATAGAGTCCGCGTCCACCATACATGGTCCACCAGTAGACGCATCCCAGGCTCAGACCCCCACCCAACCTCGCTCTGCTCCTCTTCCCGACTCTCCCAATCCCACTGCGTCTCTTGCTCCTCCCTCTCCGGCAAACGCTCAGGGCCTCTCCCCCTCTGTCCACAGTCAATCGTCCACCCAGAGTGACCAGCCGATACAGAGTCAAAGCCAGTCTGCGTTGCCATACTCTCCACCGGGCGAAAACTCGACTAGTAAAGATCCCCGTCGTTTTTCCTTCCCCTCCTTCGCCTTCCTTCGCTCCGATGCAAGGCAGAACAAGTCAGAGAAAAGGCCCAAAACCACTCGTGCACTTTCCGTCCTCATCCTCGGAAATCCTGCTTCATCTGAAAAGCGCGCCAAGGAGTCGGCTGCTATCATTCGCTCTGTTATCGTCGGTGATCATGATGCCCCTCGTGACTCAAAATCGATCAAGACCAAGCCCGTTTCTAAATTTGATGTAGCCCGTGTCAAGTCCCAACTTCTCGATCGCAAGACGGCGGCCAAGGTAATCACGCAACTTAGAGCACTTCCCGCGCATCCCAATGACGCTACAACCAATACCAACATCCCCATTCATGCTGTCTGTCTTGATCTGCCCGAGAAGGATCTCCACGAGCAGTATTTTGCCCGCATTGCATCCGTGACAACAGCCTCTCTATCCACCGTATCTGGCGTCTTGGCCGATTTGCACCTCGTGGACCTGCTTACGGCCCCTAACATGGGTTTCGGTGCACCGGTCACAGCTCACGGCCTCTTTGCAGGCGCGGTTCCTACCGCTGAGACGGTGATAGAGGGCATCGAGCAAATCACGCCACAGCTTATGGCCTTGGGTTACGCCACAGGAAAAGCCGTAGTTCCTGACCACAAAGGCGTCATTGTACCGACGGACAGGATATCTGCACTTACATGTCAGGCTCATTCAACCCTTTTCGTTTCACCTGCTAACGTCTTTGTTTCCACCCACAGATTGGTGGGGTCTCGAAATTTGTCTTCCCCCTCCGACCATCGCCCACTTAGAAGCAGCCGAGTCTCCCGGCTCCGCCCTCCTCAACCTCTTGACAGCTCTCTCCGTTCTCAACGAGGGTGTGCGCGAAATCCTCCCATTCATTCGCTACATTTCCCAATTCATCCAAAGCGAATGGAGTACGATCAAAAGAGCAAACGAGGGTAAAGGTGTCGTCTGCACCGCAACCTGGCTTTTGCCTGTTGCCCTCGTTCCTCGTGCTTGGGACTTCCCTGATCCACCGCCTCCTCACACAGAGACGGCAGCTGTCGGACAGAGTAGGCCAACGTCGCCATCCGTCAAGCAGTTCTCTGCCACACTTGCCACGCCCAAGCCTTCCACAGAGGTCCCCAATGGTCTTCCCCGTGCTTCATCTGCTTATTCCGCCGACACTCGAGACGAAGATGAATCACGTCACCACGCCATATCCAGTGAACCGCCCGTCCTCCCAGAGCTTGTGGTCAGCTCCCCAGGATCAATCGATGGTGCGCAGCCGGCGAGTGTAAATGGAGAAGCTCACAATCCTTATGGGAAGGTACAGCACGATGGGGAAGCGATCGCGCATTGATGCATGTGTAGCGACATTAAACCCAGGTCAACATCCATCTGTTCAAACGAGCTCGTCCGCCGTCCATTCTTTCCTCGTCATGGATTTCTTATGACCTCTATATTAGTTTCGACTTTGAAATAACTCCACTCGTTTTGCTGCCGCTATCACGCCATCCTTCGCTTTATACCCTATCCTACATTTGGTTTCTTATCTCCTTAAGGACGTTATTCTGCGGACAACCTACTCGTCCTGTTTATCACACGGTGTTGGTATCCTACATCACACTCTCTGGTCTCGTTAATCATTCGTTCAATCGTGTGGGCGTGGCTGGATGGCGCATTAGTCAAGAAGGGCTCTTCTCCACTGCTCTTTGATATGGGTGAACGATTAAGCCCAAGTCCACCATTCCTTTGAATCGCAGCACTGTCGTCAAGCATACCTTTTTACGATCCTATTAGACATCAATGGGCCTCGGAAGACATTCAAGCTACTTTACAATTGGCAGTGCAGATGAAACGCACACCGAATGCCTTAGCAGTGGCTCTTTAGGAGCGGTAATGCCTGGGTGACTCCTGAAACTGCGGCCTGGATATTGGTTTCGGAGGGCGGGTTACCTGCTCGCTCCTCGGCCCTTGGGCCATCCCAGGTCCTGTGGTGAGTACACTGACCAGTTGCCCACTGAAAATTTAGAGTTCAGAGAGGTGACCGACTGCGTGGTCAACGACGTATGTGGAAGGGGGTTCCTCAGTGTACTGGTCATGGTAAACGATAGTACCTAGATAGATGAAAAGCATGGCAACTTCCTAATCTCCTTCGGTCATAAGCCAATTCGCAAAGTTGTCCAAACGCTCCTTTTCAGCTTCCTCGGTGTCCCCCTCGACGCCGTCTCCGGCACCACTTCGCTTGAACCGTTGTTTTCCAACATACAGCGACGCTTCAATACGCCTCCCGGCAAAGAACCGCCCATTCATTTTCTGCGAAAGGTTCGTTGAGGGACCATGCACAACCGACTTGGACGACTGACCAGAACACATGCTTGAGCGCTCAGAGGATCTCTGAATTTCACTGTCATGATGCCTTCTGGCTCCTTCTATAAGCACAATGATGCGATCAGTGGGAATCATACAATAGCGAAAAACACCTACATCATACAACACCACATTCGTTACTTCTCCCAATGTTGAGCACTCGTCACGAACGTCCTCCTTCAGATCAAGTAGGAGAGATGTGTCTTCATCAAGTTCCTTCAAAGAAAACATATGCTTCAAAACGACGACTCTGCTATTCCTGTTGGGCATGTCCATGTTGTCTTCTTCAGTCTTTGCAGGACCGAAGCCATCTTCGTCGTCCCATTCTTGCAGCTTTCTGTAATGCAAGGTATTTGACTCTGCCAAAGCAACGCCTAAGTTGACTTACCTTTGCATTTTGCCGATCCGTTGCGTAGCCTTCTTCTTGTCGACCGTTCTCCGCGGTTGCGACTCCCCATTTGTCCCCGTCGCCATATGTTTATGCCCAAACTCGGCTCTCTGCACCTTCATCACCGTCGACGGTTCTCCCACTCTCAGCTCCGCCTCGTCGAGCAAGCTAATCGCAAGGGTGACGCTCTCCTCCTTGAAATACACCACCAGCGCCTCTCCACTGAACGACCCGTCCTCCGTTGCGTACAACTTCACCTTGGGTTGACCTTGGTCGTCTTCTTCGATCACGCCAAACTTGCCAAACCGCTCGGCGATCTCGTCGGCCTCTGAATCGAGGGGTAGATTCGTGACATAGACAGCCGTGTTCTTGGAACGAGGTTGCTTGGCCACTTCGTTCTTGCCGCGCTTGGTAGACGGCTCCTTGAGTGGCGTAGGGGACGTGTAATCCTCGGGTTCCTTCCGCTTCTTATTGGCGCGTTTCAAGATGGGCGCGGCTGGAGTCTGCCATAGGGAGAGAGATATACGTTGCGAAACGAACACCGGACACCGGGCAACCATACCTCCTCATCGACACCGTCAACAGAATAGGCGGCTTGTTGCTTCCGCATGAGCTCCTCGTCGACCTGTATGAATCGAGTGAGTTTCAGAAACGCTTTGACCCCAATCGCGGGCAGCGTTCACTGACCACGGGTACCCATTGTGACTTGGTGGTGTCGTACTCGAGTTCCGTGCCGTCTTCTTGCTCGAATCTCCATGTTCCTGTCTCCTTCGAGAAATGCACGCGATCGTCGTTTTCGAAGATGTCTGTCAAAGAAGTCGCTGCGGCAGATGGCGGGAAGTTTGACATTGTCGATGGCCAAGTAGGGGCGTCTAGCGTTTGTTTACACAGCTTTGGTTTTCAAAGGTGTCCGCTACACCAATTAGGAAGGGCCCCTCTCAGAGTTACTGACACGTGGTATTATATCCATTCACTGGCTCAAGTTCCACCGTCTGGATCAACGCCTCCCCTTTCGCCTTCAATGCCGCTCCAATGGTCATCCAATGCAACGGAAGGGTCATCCATGGACGCCAATTGGTACATAGCTCGCGCAAACTTCCTCGGTTCACCCGGGAGCACTGAACAGCTCCATGGCGTGTTTGTCCGAAACCGAGCGGGCCGGATAATAGATATCTAGAATATCGTATTCCGACATTACCTTCTCCTTCCAAAGCGTCTCGATGGGATTGTAAGTCATTTTCGGGACGTTGTCCCGGGCCCGACAACCCTACACTCAATGCACACTGAGTACTGATCTCAATCACACTCATGACACTACATCCATATTTCCACGAGATCAAGGAGTAACTGCAGTGACCTATGTCATAAGTAATTGTGGAACCTGGGTTTCCGTCCGGGACCAGCAGATAAGAAATTGAGAAACCTGGTGTAATAAATGGAGATATGCAAGTCATGGGACTCGGATGACTGAAAGACTCCTGGGCCAGCCCGGAAAGTGAAAAAGAAGGGCCTTAAGATGGTACTCGCACCTCACAATGTAAGCATCACTGCCTGTCGAAACTCCTTACCAGATCGTCAGCCGGAGGGCGCCTGCGCTCTTCCTGAGCCCAACATGCTCGAATTAAAGACTTGTGCCAATGCGTGATATGTTCATCGTGAGTTGGCATTTGGGGACGTTCACCTTTCATGACTGTCATGACAATGTTGGGTTGTGGGATCCCATCATACGGTTTCTTTCCAGACAAGACCTGACAATGGAATGGTATATCAGACATGCAGTCATTCATTAGAACCGATCCACGAACATGGAGCATGAGTCCCCCAAATGAGTAGATATCACAGGGCTTTGTAGGATAGATCGCATTGTTCTGCGGATCATATGCTCGCTTGACCAGTGCCGGATCCGCAAAATTCACGCCCCCACAGATGCTAGATTTTAGGTATGATGTTCCCACGAAATCATTGATGAAAGAGAGACCAAAGTCTGTGAGGCAGGCTGTCCCGTCGTCATCAATCAAAACGTTGCCCTGTGTTAGAGTAATCATTAGTTCTTCTCAAAGCTCATTTTTAGTGGCGAAGCCTACGCTATGGAGATCACCATGAACGACGTCTTGACTATGAACTAAAGGAGGATGAGAGGGTATCACAAGCACGACCATGAAATTGGTACAAACTATAGCACAGACCAACTGCAATATCCCCAAGCTACCGCGAAGTGGTTCAGCGTGTGGTAGTCTGAGTGACAATTCAACCCACCAAACGGTGTTTCTGTGACATCGACAGGTGGTACGCCAGATAACAGGAGAGGGATCCCTTGCAGAACCACGGACTGACTGCGCTTGGCAAGGGCCCAAAGCCAGACACCACCCCGAGCAGCGGGACGACATTCCTGTGGCGTAGTCTCCCCCATATTTTCAATTCTCTGCGGAGTTTCTGAGATGCATGAACAGGATGAGTAACCCATCCATATTTAAGGAGAAGATTTTGACCTTACCTTTTCGTAGGGTCTCAGGTCTTTATAGCCATTGCTATTGATGTTGATCCTCACTGCCTTCACCGCAACCTGATCGTACTAGTTAGTTGGACTCAAATACTGTCGAACTGACCGTACAATGCGAGTGGATTCTCCTGAGATTAAGTCACATTCCCATACATCTCCAAAACCACCACCATAGCTAGCCCAACTTCTTCTCCTTCTAACGGTGGAAGTTGAGAGCTTGAAAGGTAGTTCAGTCGGAGAATCTATAGGGACAACATGGGTGCATCGTCTTCAACAGACTTTGAGAACAGACCTTTGTTTTCTTCCGCACAAGATTCCAGGTACACTTCAGAACACGAAGTGCAACTACTGTCAGGACTTCACGTGTTCCGTAAGTCACGGGCTTAAGATGAGTTACAATGGCGCACCTAGGATGAAACATTGACAGTGAAGATCCAGAAGAAGTATCTTCGCCAGAGGATTGTGGTCGTTGATCGACTTCCAGTAGCTGTGTGTTGATAGGTGGTAATTTTACAGTGATCGTGCTACCAGGAGTCGGGGGTTCGACAACGGGACTCGGTAGCGTCGACTCAACAGGGGAATCGGCTGTGTGATAACTCGATTCTGTTATCGAAGGGACGGTACTGGCTGGATAGTTACTCGGGCGACGACTCTCGTTACTAACGTTAGTCGTACCCGTTGCCTTGAAAAGACCCCAGATCCCTCCCTTGCGTTGCGGGGCAGAAGTAGCAATTTTCTTCTGGACAGGGGAGCCGAAATAAGACCCGCTGTCCTCCGGTTCCCAACGACGGTATCGAGTGATCACATCGACGAGCTTCTCCCTGGATTCGGCTAGTCGAGGGTGCTCCGCAAGGGTGGTAACGCAAACGTGGTCGTCGAACTCCAACCCGAGCTCCCCGAGGCGTAAACAATTTCTCCTCCACCATTCCTCCATATCCTTCTCCTTCTCCAGCTGAGTGACCATGACGACTACCGGGGCAGCCAGCCTGCGTGTGGGAGAGCAAAACTTCCTATGGTAATCCCTTGCAGCCTCAGTCGCCCTCGATCCGCGAATGCAGAACACGACGAGGTCGATCTCCTGTCTGGAGTGTCTTTCCTTGAGCAACTTCTTGAGGCCTTTTTCCGAGCTTGCTCCGAAAAGGGTTTGGAAAAAGTTGCGCCCTTCGCCGAGGCCACGCGAATCCCATAGGCAGTACGTCGTACCATATAGCGTGGTGTTGTATGGGATGCTAGTGTCTGTGCAAGGCTGGGAGTCGTTGTTGACTGGGGCGGAAGCAGTCCCCAGGAGAAGGTTGATAGCAGAGCTCTTTCCCGATCCTGTTTCTCCGATGAAGACGATATGACGCTGTTGCGTTACGTGTCGGTCTATCGGCGGACAAGACACGGTAAACCCAAACAAACCTTGGAACTGCCTGACATAACCCCGGGTTATAGAAGACAATCGCCAAGAACCTTGATCTTTCGATAATGCTCTGCTGGGTTGAGAATTTGATTGTGCGCCAGTCAGGAATAGTTATCAAACTAACAAAGTACGCTGGTTGGCATCAAACAGCAACCGATGAGCTGGAGGAGAGTGGGGACAGGTAAATCGAGGTTGCCTTGCAGCAGAACCGCTTTCGAATGCATTGTGGGAACAGTGCTGATAAAGACACGAATGTTGGCCAAATGACGACGCACGTGGAGTTTAATATAGCGCATGGAGCACGCGTTTGATGACAGGCCCCGATTGCAGTGCTCGAGAGCGCTCCCAACAGGAATTCTCAATCACACCCTTCATGCTAATATCAAGGATCAGGCCCTAACCAAACATTGGAAACGACAGATACCCAGGAGATTCTTCTGCTATGAGTGGTTTCTAAATTGTTGGTAAGAAGGACCCTGTAAAGCATGCGATATCCAGGAGGATATTGATGGGCGCCTGAAGAAGCTGTGGCAGCGGCATATGTACTGCCAATTTTGGCTGAGGCTGGGGGTGTGCTCAGAGGTGCCCAAGTGAATCCGGAAGATGTGAGCCTCAGGCAATGAAAATTAAACCTCGCTGACGGTCAGGGTATCTGGGGCACCCCGGATGGGTTTTAGCATCGTGAGGTTGACGCTGTGGGGGGAGTGCTGGGTAGAATTCAAGGGCAGTCGCTGGCACTTATGTAATCCTGATCGCGGGCAGGAGGCCTCACCTTCTCAGGCTGCTGCCCAGTCTTGCTCCCATGTTATCAAGTTGTGCACCCATAGCCGCATGAGCATCAGAGTCGATCCATGATACGGATCATCGAAGGATATTTTCAATGTTTCATGGTCCGCGCCATGATTCGGCATAAACCTATCACTCTATCAGCTCAGGCAGTGTTCTCAGGTGGGGAAATCTATTAAATGTTGAAGGTTGTGAACTACTTCGTGTATTGCGGCCGTTGGAACTCCAAAGCCCGCTATTGACAGATAACAATGTAGACTCCACGAAGCTACTGGACAGTTAACTTAACACGGTCTGGTGGGCAAGGTCGTGCCTAGCACGTAAGAAAATGAGGCACGGCGTAATGTGTGATCAGGGGACTTAAAAGGTGAATCGATGACCCTCTGAAGAAAAGGAAAGGCGCAACAAACGAATGCTATCAATGAGATGTTCGTGAACCGTCCGCCAGGCTCCTGGCCTAGTAGAGAAAACGGAAAGGTAGAGAAGGAAGGACTTCCTAAGGCAGCACTGGAAAGAGCATTCGAATATGGACTTTATTGCCTGTCGAATTTCTTCACAAGCTCGTCAGCCGAAGGGCGTCTCCCCTCTTCGAGATCCCAACACATTCGGATCAATGACTTGTGCCAATGAGTAATATGCTTGTGAGTCGGTAACTGGGGTCGTTCACCCTTCAAAATCGTCAGGATAATGGCAGTCGAAGGAACACCATCATATGGTTTCTTCCCTGACAGGACCTGTTAATAGTATATCAGACACGAAGCCATTTAATAGCACTGATTTACGAACATGGAGCATGAGTCCACCGAACGAGTAGATATCACAGGGCTTCATAGGATAAAAGATGGTATCCTGCCGACTATATGCTTGTTGAACCAGTGCAGGATCTGCGAAATGCATGGCACCACAAATTCCGGATTTCAGGTATGATGTCCCCAGAAAATCACCGATAAGCGAGAGCCCAAAATCTGTAAGGCATGCGGTCCCATCTTCATCAATAAGGACATTGTCCTACGGAAGAAAAAATCAATGACACTTCCAAACGCCACCTAGAGATGAGACCTACGCTATGGAGGTCACCGTGGATGACGCCTTGACTGTGAACTGAGGGAGGTAACAGGGGCTCTCACAAGCAAGGAAAGGAAGTTGATACATACGGTAACAGAGACCAACTGCAATATCCCCGAGCTGAGACAAGGTTATTGAGTGTATGGCAGTCTGAGCTATAACATAAACCTACCAAACGCTGTTTCTTTGACAAGGGCCCAAAGCCAGGCACCACCCCGAGCAGTGGGACGATGTTCCTGTGGCGTAATCTCTGCCAAATTTTCAATTCTCTGTGGAGTTTCTGAAATGAACAAATGGAATCAGAGGTCGATCCATATTACAGATGGAAGATTCAATATTACCTTCTCATGGGACTTCAGGTCGTTGTGATCATTGGTGCTCATCTTCAGTGCTTTCACCGCGACCTGATCACACTTGTCAGAGTAAACTTAAAAGCTCTGGAAAAGTCACTACCATACGGGAGGATTTCCCACAAATTAAGTCGCATTCCCATATATCTCCAAAAGCGCCGCTCCAGCTAGCCCAAGCTTTCTTCCTTTTAACAGCGGCAGTCGAAAGCTTGGCAGGCAGTTCATTTAAGTGATCTGTAACAAGGATAACATGAGTACATCATCTTCAATGGACTTCGAGGACAAACCTTCATTTTCTGCTGTGCCAGATTCCAGGTGTTCAGAGTATGATGTGGAACTACTATGGGAGCTTTGTGCGTTCCGTAAGTCAGAGGTTTGAGGGGGTTATACTAAGTAACGTACCTGGGGTAAAACATCGAATGCAATGAAGATTCCGTACTGGAAGTCTCCGTATTAGGCAGCTGTGGCAGATCGCCAACTCCCGGTAGATCTCTGTTGATATACACAGGGGTGACCGCGCCGCGGGGGGTTGGGGAGTCAACAACGGGGGTAGATGGCAACGACTCGGTAGGAGAATCGGCGGTAGCCGTGTGATAGCTCGAGCGTTCTGTCGAATTGGAAGGTACGGAGCTGGCTGAATAGCCACTCACGCAACGACTGCGACTCTGGCCCTCAGCGCTGGCCCAGCTCATTGCTTTGAACAGACTACTGATCCCTCCGCCGCGTGGCAGTGGAGATTTTTGGATACGGGAACCAAAATAGGACCCACACTCCTTCGGTTGCCAACGACGATTCCTGGTGATTAGCTCGACGAGCTTCTCCCTAGATTCAGCTCGTCGAGGGTGTCCTAGTAAGGTGGTGATGCAAGCATGGTCGTCGAACTCCATCTCGAGCTCCTTGAGATGACGAGAGCTTCTGCTCCACCACCCCTCCATATCCTTCTCTTTCTCTAGCTGAGTCACCACGATGGCGACGGGAGCAGCTAGCCGACGTGTAATGGCACAAAACGTCTTATAATATTTCGCTGATACCTGGGTTGCCCTAGATCCACGAACACAATACACGAGGAGGTCAATCTCGTGTCTGCGATGTCTTTCTTTGAGGAACGTTTTGAGTTCTTTTTCTGAATTTCCTCCGAAAAATTGTCCTACAAGAGCTTGGAAAAAGTTGCGGCCTTCACCCAGGCCACGAGTATCCCAGAGGATGTACTCCGTGTTGTACAGCGTGATCTGGTAATAGGCGCTAGCTTTTGTACAGGGCTGAGAGTCATTGGAGACGGCAGCGGGAGTACCACAATCGAGGAGAAGGTTGATAGCAGAGCTCTTTCCCGTTCCGGTTTCTCCAAAGAAGACGATATTGTGCTGAAGAGGGTGGTTTGCGGTGTCAGTCTACCGCGAATATGACATGGGATTTGAAACTGACCTTGGAATTGTCTGACTTTAGGGCCATAACTCCAGGTTACGCTTGAGAGCCCAAACAGATCGCCAGCAATCTTGTTCCCGTTGATACTGGCTCTTCTTTGTTGAGAATTGGCTTCTACACCAGCGGAGAATAAGTTTCCAGTCGGCGAGCTGGAGTAGTGAGCAACAAAAACGATCGACGAGCTGGGGAGGTTGGGGATCAAGGGAATTGATGAGTTGGAGTCGACTTGAGGGACCTCGCTTGAATGCATCGTGGCGATGCCGCTGATAAAGGCACCACAAGTGGCGGCTTGCACGGAGTTTGACTAGGCGGATGGGAACACGCGTTGGGTGGCAGATGTTCGGGAGCACTCTCAGAGAGAATGCCCACAACTCGGCACGAAATCACATTTTCCATACTAACGCGTAGGATCAGATCGTTTTCCACGCATCGTGAAAATTACAAATACTCAGCAGACACTCCAGTTTGGATGTCCTAAGTGAGTGAGAAGAGCCCTGCAGGCATGTGTTAGCCAGGCGGGTTCTGCAGGTAATGGGCGCTTGAAGAAGCCCATATAATTGTTGGATAAGGGTGAGCTAGGGTGTGCTCCCGAAAGCAATCCAGTGACAGAAGAGTGGCAACAGGGTGGGTTCGGGTGCGAATTGGCAGTGTGGACTAAACACGGTTCAAGTGTAAAAGCAGGAGGAATGTGGAGTTCGTGGAGCGTCAATGGCCAGCGCTCAGGGCCGCCACTTTTACCCTAGACCTTGCTGCCACCATTGACAGTGTAGTGACGTAAACTTGCTCTCACTTGTGCTAGACTCCGCATCAGAACAGCACCATCATGTCACCAAATTGAATACTTGCCCTTCCTGTCTGATATTAGTTGAACGCCCATATATACAGCGCGCTCAAGTGGGTGTTGCAGCTAGCATGACGAAGGGGTCAGTAACTCTTAAGGACATTTCACAAGTGCCTCATGTCACTGGCAACTCGAACCCAACTTAGTCCACGAATGCTCGGGGTTCCGAGTGACGCCATCGCCCTCAAAGCCCAAATGAATGAAACGATGCTACGAGACGACCTGAGTGAAATGATAAATTATGGGATTCTGTCGCTTCAAACTCACCTCGACCGATCAATGAAAACCCCATGGATTCCAGGCGAGAACAACGATGAGTCACTAGGCAGCCCAGACTCGGTCCGTGAATATATTAACATTGTATTCGCCAATGCTAAGCAGAAATCTTCCTGAGGACCTGCCTGGCAAAGTATCAAAAACAGCCGATTTCCAAGAGCATCAGCACGATAGCTAGATCTCATGCATATGTGTTGCGTCAATTGTAGGATTTGAAGGGACGCAAATTGACCATGACGCATGAGACATCGAATAACTAATTAGAGCGTCATTATTGACCATGCTGCGTCACATTCCTTGATGGCCGTGCTGGCAGGGCATAATGTTGTCTCGGCGGCGAAGGGAAAACTTTCAACCGTTGCCCCACCATGATTGGTACTCCAGAGATAAGTCACGAGATAATCACAATCTAATGGCTATGGGGAGAAACGGTCAACCCAGGATGACCTCCCGCCTGATGTATGCATAATACATCCAATTGGAACCTATAGGGGCTCACAGGACGTCCTGGTCAATCAATTAATCACCTGTGAACGGACTACTCAATAGGAGAATTTCGAGAAGAGGTGTACCCAGCCAATATTTGGGCACAATTTCTTCCCAACCTTGGGGCCTTGAGGTTGAGGCCAAACCCTAACCCTAAGTATCCCCCTCCCACACTCTCCAATAAACCTACAATATTGGAACACGACAATTCGTGACTTGCGCTGGAAACCATTAGGAACATGCTTTAAACTCCGTCGAATAATACGATCTGTTCTCCACCACCTCTGTCAATTCGAATGAGTTTCTTCGCTACGCAGGCGTACAACGCTCTTGTGTTCCCAATAGCTGCTTTCAATTGATTCAGAGGCATCGCGTGGTTAGGTGCTGTGAGCAGTGCATGGAGCAGCTGAGCGGTGTTTACTTGATGATGCGTCGGACCAGGTGCTGCAGATGCGATCGAGGAAATCGAAGACGTAGGAGAACTAGGAGAGGGCGACCGGGTGGCCATTGACTCGATAAGAGCGCTGGAAAACGCAAGCATATAATATATGCAATGCAGTCAATATAGGACAAAGCAGTGCAAAAAGGCAGTATTTGCGTACAGAGTTTCTTTCGCTCGAGGCGGTTTGTCTCCACCATTACCAGGAAGCAGGATATCACCAACGGTACTCCATATCCGAGCCTACGGCACGCCTCAGTAAGTAGGAGGAAAGAACAGGGAGAACGGCACTTGCCACAGTATTCTCTAGCTTTGGAGTGATGCGAACCTTGTCTACTTTCGATGAAGAATCAGGCAGCACCTCTGCCAAAGGAGGGACGATCTGTGGGTCATCCAACGTCGATGGCGACATCAAATTATCAGACACCGAGAGAGGTGCTTTGGGGAGTATGATGGTCTCTTCTTCATCCAAATTTTCTTCGACTACTATGTCAGGGGCACCGAGAGCCGAAGTTTCGGGTTCGTGTTCAGGGTCAAGTTGAACGTCCAGTAGACTAGATTGTTCATCCAGGTCGTCTTCAGCATCTTCCCCTTCATGTGGCTGAGGCCCACCAAGCATGTCACCATCTGACAAGGCATTCAAACCCTTGTTCGTCGGGCTACCACCGGCAGCCAAACGTGCAAACACTGATTTTGGAGGCGCAGGCCCGGGGCTGTCGAACGACGTGGCAGATAATGCAGCGTAGTCGGGTTCTTCTTCTAGCAGCCTATCAGTGAATCGTAGCGTGCGCCCAGACGTAGCAGGAGTCGACCAAAATGCGTCTTCGTGATCATCTGGAGATGGGGATAACGACCGTTTAGAAACAGGCTTTGTTGCTGCTTTTGGCTTCGAGGCTGGTTTAGTCTCGTTTGATCGAAGGATAGCATCTTTCTGTACGGGTCGAGGATCAGCTTAATTTCGGACCTGGGATGTCAATCACACCTGGCTTCGTAGTTCTATGAGACGATTCTGAAGATCAGTGATCCGACGTTCCTCCTCGGCAACGCTATTGGTTATGGGTGTTGAACCTGAAGTAGCTCCTGCGCTAGTCAACTGCATACAGATCGTCAATCGTTGATCTCTTGTGAACACGCGACAAACCTCTTGTAGGGTCTCGTTCAGCCTCTTAATGTTCTCCTGCGTCTCATCAAGTTGCTCAATAATTGCAACCACCTGAGACCGAGCACGCGGCATTCGGCGTATGGACTGGCTGAAAGTGAATTACAAGACGTTGAAGAACAGACCGGTCAGGACACGTACTATCGATCCAAGTACTTCAGTGCAGCATGCGCGTACACCTCGGGTTCATACTCTTTGGGTTTGAACATGTCCTCTCGTCTTGCGGGTGGTCTTCTGAGCGGCGTCGCGCCAGGAAACTCGGCGCGAGAGATCTCGCCCCGACGCGTACCGTTGTCAGGCTGCTTGCGTACGTCGGCATCAGGGGCGAGCACGAGCGTGAACAGGCCGAGTTCCGAGGCATCGATGTCGCGAATGAGGTCACCGAGGGCGGTATCGAGAATGGCCCGGGTGAACGGGATAGCATCAGGGGTTGGGTTGTCTTCGCTGGGAACGATAGCCGCTGCCGACGTGCGTATCGCTTTGGCAGTCGCTGCGAGATGGTCGATTCGGTCCGACAGTGATGGCATGTCCACGACCTTCGTTTTGTACAGCCACACCTGGCCTCCTTCCTCGTCGTCAAGGCCGACGGTGATATTGACCATAAACGTCGTTGGAGTACCCACACCCGTCGTGGTGTTCAATTCAAGGTCTGTATGTTTTCCCCACCCGGCGGCATATCATCGCTTTGGCCCAGACATGCTCCTTGGTCTCGGTGGATGGATATTTGACGGGTCCTCGTCGCCGACCGCTCGCACGTCGGTCGATGTTGGTACCAGCGACCAAGGAGACGGCGGCTCGGACAGACTCGGACAAGGTCGCAACGATCACCGCCCCACAGCGTCCTCCAATGACGCAACGCCCCGAGCCGTCTTAGCCCGCCCTGGGCAGTTTCCCGGTCTGTCTCGCTTCACCGTTGCTATTGCCGTTTCGTACAGCGGATCGTTCCTAAAACCCTGTGTGCTGATGACATTCTAGATTGTGATCCTGCGGCGTCGCAGGGACGTCATCACGCCCACGCCCACAGCCTCATCTGGGATCCCGTTTCGCCAAGTTCGCCATCGCATCACACTCCAAGGCGCCTTGGCTTCTTTGCTTGCAACACCGCCTCTCACAGCAAAGCATCGCCTTCTCGTGCGCATCTGGATCCCCAATTAGACCCTAAAGCACAGTTTCATTCGCGCTCAGAAGTCACGGCGCGCAAAGATATATTAATACCAAATATGACATCTGCGACTTCTTCAGGCGCTATGAACAAAGGCCATACGTCGCCGACCAAGGTGGGTTCAGGCGGAGTTAACACCCCGCAGTCGACCACTCATCACTACTCACAGCCCTCGACGCGTACCTACGACGCCAAGCTCGTCACTCGAGAGATGCATCGACTAGGCACGCTCGCAGGCCTCAACCCCGCCATCACGACGTCACTAGCAGCCAACGCATCCGCATCGACGCTCACGTTGGCGCCGTCCACTTCCCCTTCGACGGCCACGCTTGTGCCTGGTGGATCACATAATCTTGGGATCAACGCACTGAACAGTGTGACAACATCCGATAAAGACAATCCCTGGGGAACGCTGCATGTACATGTTCTACCCCTATTTAATGAGGAACCTTTACGCGTACCGATGTGAGTTTCTGCATCAGCTTCCTTGCTTGTCATGCTGACATCCTCCAAGTGAGGACCTAAACGCCCTGGTAAGACGACATATTCAGACCGTCCTGGCTGCGTCGCCGTCAAGGGCCTTGACGACTCTCGCGACGGATGCGCGGGAGCTGATCGGGGCAGGAATAGTCACCATCAACGCAAAAATTGCATCCTTGTCTGATGAGCTACTTCCCAGCCGCTTAGTTGAACTATGGTCTTTTTTCTGGGACCATATATTGCCATATGTCGAAGGGGTGGGTGCCATTAATGATCATCATGCCGCTCGGTCGAAACAACTTGAATCTAGGTTTTGCTACCGTTGCAAACCGACCCCCTACTGACGTCTCTGCACCGTACTGCGAAACAACACCGCGCTAGTTCCCCGACGCGTCAAGGCACCAGTGCTGGACCAACCGCTGGGTCGCACGCAGCATTTTCGCGCACCATCGACGTTCGGAGTGTTGCACTCTGCGCCTTCCGTGATCGTGTTGTTGTACCTTTACATGGCCGGCTGCATAATCTACTTTCACCAACACAATGTAAAGAGACCCTCGTCAGGCTGGGCTCGTACCGTCAGCCAAGACTCCAACAAATGTACGTATGTCCACCTCACGCCAGTGCTGCCATCTGAACACTCGCAGGCTACTCATCCTAACCTCGGAGCGGCGCGTTCGTTCGCCATCACCTACCCTTTCCCTCCGCACGCCAGACGTCGAACCGAGCGCGGGTGAAGCGGCCATCGCCGACCTCCTCCAGCTCTTCTCGCAAAGCCAACATCACGCCCGCGCACACGCGCCTCACCGTATCCGCCAATCTTATACACGCGGGCTGATGGCGCGTGCGGCGACACCGAGCTTCCTGTCTGCCGGCATCCCACGGGACCGGCGGGGCCGCATCGGCGGACATGACATGAAACGGATGATCCTGAGTGCAGGGGTAGGGACGGGGAGCGGGAACGTTCCCGCAGACGATGCAGACGCGGACGCGGAGGACGAGGGCGGGAACGCGGAGGGCAACGAGACGCCGCGCGTGGGCGCAATGGAGTACCGCGACAGGCGAGCTCCTGCGCGGGTAGGCCTACAGCGCGCAAACACGGGTGGATGGGGACTGGGTGCTGGAAACGAAGAGAAGGAGGAGGACGACGACGACGAAGAGATCATGAATTGGGATCAGGCTCAGGTGAGGGCTCTCCTCATGTCTGGTGGTAGCGTAAATGACTGAATCGGCATCGGACAGGCTGCTGTAGAACGCATGATTGGCATGAAACCCGAGTCTCCTACGGATATGCGTAGACGAATAGTAGGTTGATTGGTATTGCAATGTCACGTGATCCGATTGAAATGTCATGACGTCATTCATCCCCCCTATCTTGAAGGCCGGGAGTATATAAGAGGGGAGATC
>JBBPOF010000269.1:0-31045 GCA_038091315.1 Porphyrellus cyaneotinctus | reverse complement strand
CAAGAAACAAGAAGGAGTGTTTAGCCTTTGTCCTGAAGTATCAGGAATGGTCTATTGAGGACTGGAAGAGGGTTGTTTGGTCAGATGAGACCAAAATCAATAGAATAGGGTCAGATAGAAGAGACTAGGTATGGAAATAGGCAGGTGGGGGCCTTATTAACAGAGAGGTTCAGGGAACAGTAAAGTTTGGAGGAGGAAATATTATGGTATGGGGGTGTATGGGTTGGGAAGGTGTTGGGCACCTTGCAGGGGTTGAGGAGAGGATGGATGCCAACCAATATGTGGACATTTTGGAGGACAACTTGCTTTCTACATAGCTTGGAGGAATCTGGAATTTTTTTGAAGGATGTTATCTTTCAATAGGACAATGACCTCAAACACACCTCCAAAAAGGCCAAGAAGTGGATGGAAGACAATAATATCAATGTCCTGGATCGGCATCCATAATCTCCAGATCTCGATCCCATTGAACATCTCTGGCATCATATCAAAAAGGAGCTTGCCAAGTATCCAAGACATACCAAAGGAGTATGGGAGATTTGGGAAAGAGTGGCAGAAGTATGGAATAATATAGATCCAGAGGTGTGTCAGAATTTGATTGAAAGCATGCCTAGAAGGATCCAAGCAGTGATCAAGGCCAAAGGGGTCACACAAAGTACTAGATTTGGCTAATTCTGCAGATTTGATACATAGTTACAAAATTGAGTCAATGACTTGCTGATTTGAATTGACTATATCTCTATGAATACATATTCAAATTACATAAATCTTTTTTTCCCACATAGCCAGGGGCATGTGCTTTCCACCACTCACTTATACTTTGGCTCTATTTGTTCTTTCCCCTGGGTTATATAACAAACACTTCAAAGTCTCAAAACATTGACTCAATTTTGGAAGTCACTGTATCCTAGATAATAACCTTTGACAGCAGAAATGAATGCTAGCCAATCTGCAGGGACAGTTGATGCTTCAGGAAGGATTTTCCAAAACTCTGCAGCTTTCCCCAGATCAGCATAGCACATTGCAAGTATGATCTTTCTTGTATCAGCAAATCCAGCTTGTGTGCTAAGGATGTTAACATGATCAAAATAACCCAGAAGTTTTACTGCAGTGCCATCAAATTTTGGCATATATGGGGTGCCACATAGAGGCAGGGTGGTTGCACAGTGCATGATGGGTAGTATCTGTGAAGGTCAGCAGTATGTGGCAGAACTAAGCAATCTTCTTGTGAATGGTGTTAAACCCCCCTCATGGTGGGCTCTAGTTATAGAAATGTAATGTGCACTGATGCTGCTCTCAAGCCTAAGCCAGAGGAACACTCAATAGGCAAAGAGAAAGGTGGGTGTAAGTGTAAGACTTGTCCTAGGGAAGTTTGTGATTGGTCTATACAAGTGAGAAGGGAAAGCAAAGAACTGTTGCCCACATCAAAGAAAGAGTCTGATGAAATCTGAATTGAAATTTCAATAGAGCAGACCTGATGGAATGCAGAAGAGCCCAATGCAATTCAAGGCAGAAAACTGCAGATGTATGAATTTGACTGACAATAGTGACCAGATATAAGTGAAGATAATGATGACAAAAGTGATGATGACTGGAAAATGAAACCAAAGTGAAACTGGAAGATGTATTGTGTCTAATGACTATAGAACTTTATAGTCCAAGGTACACTCTAGACTTTGGCCTAATATGGACAATGTGAAATAGTAAAAAAAAGTGACAAGGTAAAAAGCTCATTACCCCTGCATAGGTAATGAAGGCAACACGGAATGGAAGTGACTACCCTGTGTGATCTAGGCACTCTAGCAAATTGTAGGGGACAGTCAGGTGAGTATTGGCTTTGTTGGCCTAGCATATGGTGCAGCCCACAATGAACTGTTGAAGAAAGAAAGTAAGGCCTAGCTTTCAGTTCTCATGTTGAATCCAATGGACTATGTGGAAGTAACCTTTGTGTCCCCCAGTAGGGGAGGTATGAAGGAAAGAAACAAGATTGTGGCAGACAGACTTGGAGATATAGAGGCAACCCTTGAAATAAAAGTGGCCATCCAGGAAGATTGAATCCATGCAGATAGTGCAGGGAAGAAAGGAAGCTTCAGAGGAGAGGGTAGTGAGCACATTGGCAACCAGAGGATTGAAAGGGGTGGAATTAGCAATCTTAATAGTCAACTGCACATCCAGGGCATGAACAAAGGCATTTGAAGGAAGAAGGGTAACTTTCACATTATCTAAAGTGGTATCAACCTTAGTCATTCAAGAGAAAGTGTTAACAGGATCCATTTGGAAACTGGCTGGTAATTCCATTAAAGGTCAAAGTCCTGGATGAAGAGCATCCAGCAAGCTTGATGCTGGGAGAGTTTATGTGGGGTCTTGAAATAGGTCAAATTCCCCTATTAGAATAATGACCAGGTGGTAGGTGCCTGAAAGGTAATAGTGCCATTCTCCAGGGCAAGAATAACTATGAGGAGCTCTCAATCAGAGATGTCATAGTTCTGTTCTACAGAACTGAAGGTGTGAGAGTAGTAGATGTATGGATGAAGATCACCATCAAATCCTTATATATGAGAACAGCCCTGGTGGCAAGGAGAGAGGTGTCAGTCATGACAAAGAAGGGTTGCTTGATATCTGGCAGGCAGAGAATGGGTGTTAATGCTGAGGCTGGTCTCCAGCAGGTCTCACACTCACAGATGGTGATGGTGTGGAAGGAGGTCTCACTGTTGACACATCAAACTGTGGAAGAATGGGTCATAGACAGAGGGGTCTGTCTGGTACTAGAAACAAGCCTGGTATAGTGAGAACTAGATAGGGAACTATTGTACATGTAGTGTGGTATTTATGGAAAATGGAGGAACAAATGGGAATAAGAGATCCCATTTTAGGATATGGCTGTCCATAGTTGAGAACTGAAATAAGATATGGATGCATAACCACAAATATAGAAGGAAATGGACATGTCACCAGAAGTTAGAAAAGAAATGAATATGTCACCACAATTGAAGGAGAATGGACCATACCAGATTGAGAATGGACCTAGAGAAATAAGGAATAAATCAAGGCCAAATAGGGAATGGGGTGGAAGTGAAGTTCTTGTCCATTGTCTAAAGAGGAAATAGTGAAAGTTGAATGAAGTATGGAGAATGAAATAGAGAGTTGTCATCATCTATAGAGGCATTGGGTGATAGAGGTATTATGGTTAGAGGAACAAAGGGAAAAATTGTACTATTACCCCTGTTGTACATCTGAGACACTAACTCAGAATGTCCCATTGCTTCCACTATCATTGCTATCTCCTCCATAGAGAGTTTCAGAGATGAGGTTGAACCATCTGGAAGGGGTGGAGAAGGTATGTAGAATCTTGTCTAGATTATTGCATTGATAGTGGGAGTGGCTGATGGCAGAGCAGTGAGTGCAGCATTTCAGAGGCAAATAGTGCTGAGGATGTCCAGGGGCAAGTTCCTTACAGATGGAATATTGGTATTGGGGACAGTCTGGACAGAGATGGGAAGGATAATGGCAGATGAAACAGTGTCATCAGTGACAATATTGTGGAGGTCGAATAGGAAGTGCATTGGAGATGTATATGAGAGTGGGTTTAATAGGGAAGTTGGTGGTGGGGGATTCTAAGTTAGTACTAGGAGGCTGTCCATCACTGATAGTTTTCACAATGGGGCCATCATAGTTACAGTGACTCCAAAAAGCATTCCAATTTCTAACCCCAATCTGGGGCATGAAGTGCCCCACAATCACTCATGGGAATTTCACTTAGCTTTGGTGGAGACAAATAATGTACAAACCCCTGGCTACGAATTATGTTACTGGGTCATGTGACCCAGGTCAGGGACTATTGAGATACACCACTTCTAAAACAGCAACACCATTAGAACAGTTTTTGGACTTTCATAATAATATGGGTATTGGGTATATATTAGTACTTGGTATATCCCCCTTTTGCCTTAATCACAGCCTGGACCCTCCTTGGCATGCTTTCAATCAACTTCTGACACTCCTCAGCTGGTATCCCCTCCCATACCTCTTGAATCCTATCCCATAACTGATGAATCCCATTGGAAGGATTTTCATACTCTGCCAGCCTCCTCTTCAGGTAACCCCAGAGATGCTCAATGGGGTTGAGGTCAGGAGACCGTGCAGGCCATACCATAGTCTCAAAATTCTGCTCTTCCAGCCATGCCTTCACCTTTTTACAGGTATGCTTGGAATCATTGTCCTGCTGAAAGATGATATCAGATGGATTGAGATCATGATACTGCAGAGTATTCAGCAGTTCATCCTTCAAAATTAGAAGGTAAAGATCCCCATCCATTCTACCATCAATCTTAGCAGCATAGCCAACTCCCTGCCAAGTCATACACCTCCATACAATCATAGAACCTCCACCAAACTTGACTATACCTTGTACTAGCTTGTCACTAAGCCCCTCATCTGGCTTTTTCCAAGCCCATTTGCACCCATCTGACCCTAGGTGATTGATTTTGGTCTCATCAGTCCATATCACCTTCTTCCAGTCCTCTATAGTCCAATACTTATGAGTAAATGGCAAAGTCCATGCAATTTTTATGATGCCTAGCAGAGAGTAGAGGGTGTTTGGACTTGACTACAGCTTTCATCCCAGACTTTTTCAAGTGGAGGCAAATGGTATTGGGATGGAGAGGCTGGTTGGTGATGGCTGAGAGTGCTTTGGTCACTTGGACAGCATTCTCAGCCTTCTGAGATGAGATAAGGTGAAGAGCATGGCAAATATTAGTGGGGGAAAGCATTGATGGATGACCTCCAACAGACTTTTGGAAGTCAGAAGGCTCCTTCGAACGAAGCCTGGATATGGTGGCAATGCCCACACCAGTACTGGATGCAATAGAGCAGAGGGAGTGACCAGAATCAAGCTGAGAGAGGATGGTATTCTGCTAAACAGTGGAAAGTGATCGCATGATGATAGTGGTAAAGGAACAAGAAGTGTGGGAATGTTTGAAAACTCAGACATCATGTTTAAATGTATATATTTATTTGTATGACCAAACAAGACCAAATAAAGTCATGTTTGGTTGAGATTCTGAATGTCATAATAAAAGTCCAAAAACTGTTCCAATGGTGTTGCTGTTTTAAAAGTGGTGTATCTCAATAGCCCCTGACCTGGGTCACATGACCCAGTGACATAATTTGTAGCCAGGGGTTTGTACATTATTTGTCTCCACCAAAGCTAAGTGAAATTCCCATGAGTGATTGCAGGGTGCTTCATGCCCTGGTTTGGGGTTAGGGATTGGAACACTTTTTGGAGTCACTGTATAGCATAGAACTAGATGGGGAACTATAGTACATGCAGTGAGATATATAAAGGGAAGAGTGGAGTATGAAATGGGAATGAGAGATCCCACTTTGGAGGGTGCTGTCTGACCACAATGAATTGAGAAAGGTTATGTAAGCCACAATGAAAAGAGAATGGACCATGACAAAAAGGGAATGGACACAGCTCCAGAAGTCAGAAAGGAAACAGGGCTGCATCACCATGACTGAAAGAAGATGGACTATACCACTTTGAAAATGGACCTAAATGAAAAGATAATGAACATTAACATAATAGAAAATGGACTACATGTGCAAATCCATGTGCCATAAAGGGGAAATGGTGAAAACTAAACAAAGTCTAGAAAATGAAAGGGCATGTCTTCGGGATCTATAAGGGATGGGGCAGATAGGGGTAATGCTGATGGGATGAATGAAGGGAAAATTGTAACAGCAGATTTACTATTCTCCTCTTCTACTTGACATCCCAGTGTCAATAGCTGAATAGCTGAAAGGGTAAAACTCTTCAACAATACCTCCAAGGTTGACAAGACCTTGAGGCATGGAGATGTAACTGGAGATGCAACCAGAGGTTACATTTGAGAAAGTCCAGAATACTTCATAAGAAGGATGAAAGCCCTCATTGAGTTGAAGGGAGTTTATGTGGAGGTGACAAAGTGATCCAGGAGTTTGGAAGATCAAAAGAGTAACAGACAGGGTGAGCACACTGCTGTGACAAAGATAGGGTGGTGGTGATCATCTCCAGAATATGTCCTTTTGGACTTGTAGCAGAATGACCAGATACATCAGAAGTCATCAGCAGGTGTTGGCAGGGTTGCAATTGAACAACCAAACAGGTCAGAAGACACAGGGAGTGTCAGCCAATAACAGAGACAGTCAATATAAAGCCTGTAATAGACCTTGTTGACATAACTCATAACTGATGACAGATTGCATACCAAAGAAAGTGCCAGATAGGCCAGGAGGTTTCAGAGATGGAATGATAGCACCAGAGGTCAGAGGTGGCAAATGCAGTAGGTGATGGATGTGGGAGTAATGAACTCTGTAGGATAGAGAGAGCCCATGTTATAACAACAGGAACAGTGAACTGATTCCTATCATACATTGCAAATGTTATAATCATTGGTGAGCAGGCTGAATGATTGTTTTGACAGATTGGTGTGAGGATCATCCGACATATGTGAAGCAGTGATCATCATGTGAAACATAATGATGGCCTGAGTAACTTGCAAAGTGCAGAGCAGTTGGAAATTGAGTGGAGATGGAGAGTTAGTCTGAAGGACATGAGTCCTTGAGTACAGATGCAGATGCAGATGCATCAGGGTCGGAGACTTGGAAACAATCTAGGAACAGATGACTGCATGCAAGAATTGGATAGACAAGAACTGCAGATGAAGGCAGATAAGTATCTGAATTCACACAAGTGTGAGTTCAAATATACTGTTGGAACTGTGTTTTCTATGAGGGTCCTATGCTCTGTATTGGCACCAGAGTGCAAGTCTGCTTAGGGGTTGACCAAGTCTGGTAATGGAGAACAAGGTCCAAAGGTAAACAACAAAGTCTGGAAGTAGATGACAAAGTCCAGAGGTGGATGGTGATGTCTGGAGATGGATAGTGATGTCTGGAGGTGGACAAAGAAGTCCAGAGATGACGACAAAGTTTAGTAGTAGACAAAGTAGGGGACAAGGACAGATAGAAATGTCAGAGGACAAATGGCCTGCAGATATGAGCAGAGGTCACAACAGACTTGATCAAAGGGGTTAGGGACTGCAGCTTCAGCAACTCAGGTCAGAGCACTGTGCCCTTGTGTGAACTGCGTCCTTGTATTTGACAAGGGACAGAGTTAATGATGGAGGAGCCAAAGGTAGTGACTAAGGAGTCCTTCCAATGTTTAACCCTAATGCAGTGCATGAAGTGCACTGCAAACACCTCTGATATGGTTATTTTAAGATAGCAATGTCATTGAAAGGGTTTTTTCACTTTTGTACCTAAAGTAGATATCTTAGAGATTTCAGATAGATTTTCAATTCTTTAAGTGTATAAACAAAGATACACAATAAATATTGTGTCTGAGTTTAAAAAAGTTCCCACACTTCTTGATTTCCAACCACCACCATAGTCAGATCTCTCTCTCTTCCTCAACAACAAAGAGTTCTTTCTTTCCTTGATGCTGGTTGCTCTGGTGAAGATATTGCAAAGCAAACTGGTTTCAGCACTTCCATTATATCCAGGCTTCGCTCCAAAGAGCATTCTGCTCTTTCAAAGCCTCTTTGAGGTCATCCTACTAAGCTTTCTACCACCAATATTTGTCATGCTCAACATCTCATTTGTACTGGAAAGGCTGAAAATGCTGTCCAGGTGACCAAAGCACTCACCAACATCATCAACCAGCCTCTATCTGCCAATACTGTCTGCCTTCACTTGAAAAAATCAGACATGAAAGCAGTAGTCAAGTCCAAATGCCCTTTTCTCTCTGCTAAGCATTACAAGGCTTGTTTGGATTTTGCTGAAGTTCACAAAGATTGGAATATAGAGAACTGGAAGAGGGTAATATGGTCAGATGGACATAAGTGGGTGTGGAAAAAGCCAGGTGAGGACCTTAGGAATAGGCTTGTGAATGGGACTGTCAAGTTTGCAGGTGGTTCTACGATAGTATGGGATTGCATAACTTGGCAGGGAGTTGGCTATGCTGTCAAGATTGATGGTAGGATGGATGGAGACCTTTACCTTCAAATTTTGAAGAATGAACTCCTCAATCCTCCTCAAACCATCTTTCAGCAAGACAATGACCCCAAGCATACTGGCAAGAAGGTGAAGGAGTGGCTAGAAGAATAGGAATTTGATACTATGGGATGGCCTGCATAGTCTCCTGATCTAAATCTCATTGAACATCCTCCTAAAGGGATTTTGGAATTGTAGAAGAGGATTTAGGTGGTTTGGGAAGAGATACCAGTTGAGGAGTGTCAGAAGTTGATTGAAAGCATGCCTAGAAGGATTGAGGCTGTCCTCAAGCCCAAAGAAGGTTATGCCAAGTACTAGTAGTACCAAATACCCTTGTTAATTCAAAAGTGAAAAACCTTTTCAATGACATTGCTGTCTTAAAATAATCATATCCATATCTTCACCAATACTAGATCAAATCACATGACTAAGAGACCAATTTGTAGCCAAGAGTTGGTACTCCGTTTGGTTACCCTATAGCTAAGTGGAATTCCCAGGAGTGTTTGCGGTGTGCTTCACACACAGCATTAGAGTTAAATATTGAAAGGGTTTTTGGAGTCACTGTAAGTAGAATGTGTTAGGGATAGACATAGTGGTTGGTGGAGTTGACGGAAGTGGCCCAGAATGGACCAGAAACATTGAAGGTGGAGTATGGGGTTGAACTCATAGCATGGGATATGACATTCACCATGAATACAGCCCACTACTCCAATGATGCTGCCATCATTACCTTCCTCAATAAAATGAGCAAGGAGTGGAGCATAGCCTTCTCTGAGGGATGGCTAATGAGGCTTGCCAATCTGAGTATTGAGCAGGTGAACAAGACACTGGAAAAGTTGCTGGAGGACTTTAAGCATGTTTTTGTTCCAAAAGACACCACCACAAGGGCCCGTATGGCCTTGCACAACATTCACATGGAGGAAAAGCTCTTTTAAGGTGACTGTCATGCATTTCACTCAGCTTTTGAGCTCAAGGCAGGATAAAGCAGTATCTCAGACCAGGATATCATATCCTCAAGGACCTGGCCAAATGTGTAGTGATAGAGTCACATGTGCAGAGTATGACAGCCTTACTGAATGACTCTCTCACAGTCTCTGGATGGCTTGATAAAGCTGGTCAATTCTATAATGCAGCTAATCAGTTGAAATCCCTTAGGAGAGGAGGGCTGTATATTTCCTCCACTTATTCCTCCCTCTCCTGCTCATGCAATCCCATAGCCATGGATGTTGGTGCCATTCAACTCTCCCCTGCCAACCATGCTGAACATATATGAAGCAACAAATGCTCCATCTATCACAATGTTGGGTGCAGTACACAGAACCACCCCCAGAACCAAGGAAACATCCCTTTCCAACCTCAAGAAATCCAACCCCATTCCTAGAATATTCACACCAGCAAGACTTTCAAATCTCCTATCCTCCTCCTTGTCCAGCCAAAGAGGATCCAATTCAAGAGTATCTCCATATCTTAGATATTGACCATGCCCACACTATCAAAACCTTGAAGATTTGCTTTGATAAGGATGTTGATGAGCATGGTGAACATGTCAACAACATTGAAGAGAAAGAGGTTTCTTCTATGGAAGAATCTCATCTGGGTTTTTAGATGGAAGGAGTGGTTTGATGTCATTACCTTTCCACACTCTTGCTTCTGTAATTATATCTGACAAGAATGCTAGATCGTTGCAAATCCCTCTATCTGCATTTGTCAGACCCACAGAACAAATCATTAACATCACTGCTCTTCTCAACAGCAGTCCTACTGGATGCTTTGTCAACAAGGATCTTGTTGAATGAATGAAGTGGCCAAAGACACATATGGCACAAGCCCTAAAAGCCCATAATGTGAATGGCACTACTTATATCAGTGGACTCATACATCATGAAGTCCATCTCACTATCTGAGTCTCTGGGGTTGAAATGACCCAGACATTCATGGTATTGAACTGCAGTTCACACAATGTCATCCTTGGCCTACCCTAGTTATGGAAGGTCAATCTGATCATCAACTTGGACCACTGGAGCTATCAGAGTCCCCAACAAGCTTCCCACTCTCAGGCATAATGACCTGGAAGTACTTAGGCAATGTTACCTGATTTGCTATCTCAACATCGACCCAAATGAGAAACTGTTCAAGCTTCTCCAATGACATCTGGAATTTAACTCTTCCAAATGGCTTTAAAAGACCACACTGTCTACTGAGCTCACTCAGAAAGAACAGCCCAAGGAGGAGGTATTACCTCCATATTTTTCAGAGTTTGTGGATGGTTTCCACAAACCTCCTAATGGGCAACTCCCCCCTTCTTGATTGTTCAATCACACAATCAAGTTGGATAAGGACTTCATCCCAAAGTGCATCAAGGCTTATCCACTCAACCCCAAGGAAATCATTTATGAATGAACATCTCAAGGACAGGAAGATCTGCCCATCCAAGTCTCAACAAGCTAGCCTGTTTTTTTTGTCCCAAAGCAAGACAGCACCCTTTGCTCTTGCCAGGACTACCATTATTTGAATTCCTACACCATCAAAAACACCTACCCTCTCCCCATCATCTCCAATCTTATGGATAAACCCAAGGGATCCTCCATCTTCATCACTATGGATATATATCCGGTGGGAATATAATAATGTCCTTATCACTGAAGCTGACCAATGGAAAGCTATGTTCAGTACTCCTTTCAGTCTCTATGAGCCCAACGTCATGTTCTTCAGAATGTGCAACTCCCCTCCCACCTTCCAGGCTCTCATGGACCACATCTTCAGTAACTATGTATATCACAGAAGGATGGCTGGTCATATATATGGATGACCTCTTAATCCACTCATGCAACCTTGCTACCAACAAGGCTCGCACTAAACTGGTTCCAGAGTGTCTTTAGGTGCATGGGCTTGGCCTCAAAATGTTTTCTCTGGAAGCCCATCCTCTATTTCTCCAATGTCCAACAATCTTTCTTTGTCATGACTGACGCCTCCCTCCTCATGGTGGGGGCTGTCCTCATACAAATGGACCTCAACAGTGACCTTCACCCATGCACCTATTACTCTCATACCTTTGATTCTATCAAGCAGAACTATGACATCTATGATCAGAAGCTCCTTGCCATGATCCTTGCCCTAGAGGAATGGTGCCATTACTTCACCAGCACCTACTACCCTGTGACAATTCTTACTGACCACAAGAATCTCTCCTACTTCAAGACCCCCCATAAGCTTTCCTATTGACAGACCCATTGGATGCTCTTCATCCAGGACTTCAACCTCCGCTGGAAGTACTGCCCTGGTGCTCAGATGAGTCCTGCAGATGTGCTCTCACATATGTCTGAGGTTGACACCACCTCAGATAACACAGAAGTAATGCTGCTCCCCCCTGATGCTTTTGTCTACACCCTTGACACTGAATTGGCCACTAAAATCGCTGATTTCACCCCTTCTGATCCTCTCATCATCAACGCACTTGCTGCTTTAGCCTCAGAAGCCCTGTTTCTTCCCCACACCGTCAAGGCTGACTAGTCTTTCCTGAATGGCTGCCTTTATTTTAAAGATTGCCTCTACATCCCTGAATCCACCTGACACAACCTTGTCTCTTCTTTACATACCTTCCACACTGGGGGTCATGAGGATTACTTCCACACAGTTCATTGTGTCCAGCATGACTACTGGTGGCCAGGCCTTACTTCCTTCCTCCATTGCTTTATTGCTGGATGCATGGTTTGCCATGCCAATGAGATGAACACCCATCCCACAGTCTCTAGTCTCACCACCCTTCCAGTCACTGCCTCCCACCCCTTCCAAAATATTTCCATGGATCTCATCACTGATCTCCTGTCTTCCAATGGCTTTGACTCTATCATGGTTGTGGTTGATCATGGCCTTACAAAGAGGGTAATTTTCCTCCCTTGTCACAAAACAATTGATGCTGCTGGTGTTGCTTCTCTCTTTTTCAAAAATATATTCCCCCTGATTCAGCCTCTATGACAAACTCATCTTGGACCATGGTCCACAGTTCATTTCTGCCTTTGCCAGAGAACCTTCCCACCTCCTACAATATAACCTTGCCCTCTCCACCACCTACCATTCTTAGATGGATAGAGAAATGGAACGGATCAACCAGGAACTTAAAACCTACCTCCACATATTTTGCATAGGAAATCCCTTGAAATGGAAATCCCTCCTTTCTACAGCAGAGTTCTCCCACAACTCTGTGGTACATTCTGTAACTAAACAAACTCCATTCTCTCTCATGATGGGCTATGAACCCCATGCCTATCCCCCTCTTGGGAAAATCATTCTTTCCACCCTCAAACAATGACTTCACTCCCTTGATGAGGCCCAGAAAGAGGCTCACACCACTCATGAGCAAGCACAACAACTTATGAGGGAACAAATATCTTCCAACATTAAGCCCTGGAAACTTGGCAATAAGGTTTGGCTGGAATTCAAAAACCTCTGATTGTGACTTCATTCAAGTGATTTCCTGCACTGCCTACCAGCTAAAACTTTCCCCAATATAGAAAATACATGACATCTTGCACACCTCCCTTGTTTCCCCTTATAGAGAGACTGTGGAGCATGGTCCCAACTTCCATAATCCTCCTTTCGATCTGATCACTGGAGAAGAGGAATATGAAATCAATCAGATCCTTGCTCATCAAAGATCCACTTGCCACTGACAATTCTTTATCTTCTAGAAGGGATACTCTTCAGCTAAAAACACCTAGGAACCAGAAACCAACATAATGCACACACAGACCACCCTTGCAGCTTATAAGGCTTGCTTCCCTTCTGATTTCCCCAACTGAGCCCTGCTTTTTTGCTCAACACCATCCCTCCCATTATGCAGCTTTCCTTTTCTATCTCCCTTGGTTGTGCCAACCTCATCACCATCCTTGCTCTTACCATTACCTATGTACTCTTTCATACATTTCATTCCCTTAATCACCTCATTGTCATTGTTTCTGTTATGGTGATCAGTGGGATTGGATTTAAGTGGGCACTTGTCTGCCCCCAGTCCTATTGGACTTCTATGTACAAATTCAATGAGACCAATACTTGGGGTGGCACCCAGTCCTAGGATCCTCCAGACCTCTATCCTGAGGAATAGGCATAGCTAGCTGAAGAAGACCTCATGGACAATTAGATCTCTGATCTATTGCCCTCTTATAGGGATGGGACTAGTTTCCCACCCTGTTTTGTAATAACCATTCCATTTTCATCCCAGACCACAATCTTTTCATCCTGGGCTGAGTTCAAAACTGGGTTCCTTTCAAAGGACAACTTCCACCTATTTGAACCCCATTCCAACATGTTCTATGCCTACAACCTCCTTGTTCTTCTTCAACCTCCTTGTTCTTCTCCAACCTCCTTGTCCTTCTCCAACAGCTCCCCACCTTCAACTGTAGGATCTTCATGGTGGAATCTCTGAAGGAACTCTCATGTGTCCTCACCCTCAAAGGACTCCCCACATATCCACATGCTTCCTACATTCACCAACTCATCACCTTTTATCAATACTATGCCACCACTAGAGGGAAGATCACAGAGAGCCCCAACCCCTTATCTAAGGAGGTCATAGCACTCTTTGAGACAAGGAACATTGTCTTTGACTCCCTCCATTTGATGGGGATTCTCAACCTCATTATCCAACTACCAGAGGATCTTCTCTGTCATGCCATCCCCCTCATTTTTTTTTTGCTGCCCCAGGGGACCAGATGACTGGTATCTCTGGTTTCAACCTCCATTCTCTCTACTCCAGGATCTTCTGAACTTCCTGGAACTCAGACCACCCCATCTTCTCCCCCTCCCACTCCACCCAGTGAATCACAGACTTGCCCTCTTCGCCGTTATGATAGCCACAGGTGGTGACTAATGTAGACTCAAGGAGAGTAGCTCTGAGGGTCAAAGGTTCAAAGGTTAACTGATTAGCAATGGTAGTGTCACAGAGAATGAGTAAGAGGAGAGTCATAAAGAGGAAGTCATATTCAGGGAAGACAGAAAGGATGGATTGAAGCCCAGAGGTGCAGAAGTGTGCCAGAAGTGTAGAATGTGACAGGAGTCAATATAGTGGTTGATGGAGTTGACAGGAGTGACCTGGAAAAGGATTGGAAGTATTGGAGGTGGAGTATGAGGTTGAACTTGAAAACATGGGATATGATAGAAATGCAGACAATGAACCATCACATTGCTTACTATAATCATTATTATCTAATAATGGCATACATAAAAGAGGAGCAGATGTGGAATGTATGAAGTGGATTGGAGGATGATGCAAGCATATTAGATGACACAGATGAAGAGGAAAAAGCAATGGACAAAGTTGTGGAGGTGGGGAGCAAATGAATAGGACAGAGGGAGCAACAAAGGAAGCAGAGGACATGAAGGAGATAAGAGAGACTGAGAGTGATGTAGAGGGTGAAAAATAGTGTAGTTGTCTCATTTGTTGCCCTGCTCTATTTTTTAGTAACTTATATAAATTGTTTCTCATCATCCAATTGTGAGATCCAGGTTTGTCTGAATATCAGAGATGATAATCTGTGGCTAGTTCTGATGCATGATCAAGTTTGGTAGCTAGTAACCATAAAGTTTCTTTGTCAGTACCTTCATATTCTAACCAATGTATGGAATAGTGTAATTTGTGGTTCTTGACTGGAGGTGGTGGAGGTTGTATGTGGTTTGGTATGATGTTGGGTACTGAAGGTTCTAGCTGTGAAATGTGAAATACCAAATGTATGGATTTCATAGAGTCAGAAAGACGGAGCTACCAGCTTTAGTGAGGACTTAATATGGCCCTAAATTCTTTTCTGATAGCTTCTTAGATGACCTAGTTGATCTAAAGTACTTAGCTTTGACAAACACCTGATCTTCAGGCTTGAAGTCCAGAGCCAGAGTTCACTTGGCATCTGCAGATCTTTGGTAATGTTTTTGAGCATGGTTTATTTCTTCACATAGGAATTGGTGTAGAGAATTGAGATTGACTGAGTATTCAAGCACATGAGCAGAGGTGATGTTGCATTCCAGGTGGATGGAGATGTTCTGATGATAGCCCTTATATATTTGTGGAGAACAGAGAGACACTGGTGGTAGCACTAGGAGCATTGTTGTATATATGTGAACTCTGTGAGAGGCAGGAGCTCACATCAATTATCCTGCTGATAGTTGCAATAGATGTGCAGGTATTGTTCTAGCATCTAATTCATATGCTCCATTTGGCTGTCACCTTTCAGATGATATCTGGAGGTAAAGTGCAACTGGATGTTGAAGGCCTTTTCTAAAGATCTAAAGGAGTGTGACAAAAGCTCAGAACCTCAATAAAAGGTGATGTGGGAGGGAACACTGTGCTTTGAGAAGACATTAAATCAAAATCAACTTAGCTAACTCTGGAGAAGTTATAGTGTCTGTTGTTGGAATGAATATGCATGCTTTGAGAGGTGGTTGACGATAATGAGGATGGTGGAGTAACTGAAGGAAGCTGAAAGATGTTCAATGAAGTCCATTGAGATGGAGTTCCATAAGTATTCTGAGATTGGGAGTTGTTTAGTAGACCATATAGTTTGTAACAAGCTTATAACCATTAATCAGGTTAAACCAGAGTAAGGGAGAGTCTATTAGCACCAGCACAGGAAGTTGTGAGGGAAGACTCACTAGTTATACTGTCCTTGAAGTAGGGGAATGATATGTGAGTGTGAGGTGAATAATCCCATAGAGGGTTAAGAGAGTTCTTACTATATATGCAATAGCAGGTCAGTATATAAACACCATACTTTAGGGCAGATGTGAGATAAAGAAGCTATTTAGGGGCAGGCAAAAAACATCAAAAAATGTTCTGAGCCAATGGCAGAAAAGGAGCTTATCTACATCCTTATTACCAGCCAATAGTGATAAAGCTGCCTATCTGGCTTATCAACCAATCACATTGAAAGGTTATAAAGATCTCCTATCAAAAGATAAGAGATATGAATGTTATAATCCCCATGATATGAAGTCTAGACTGTGAAGATTGTAAATAGAAGTAAAAGGCTAGACATCCAATCAGATTGAATTTCAACAGTTTGTGCCTAGGAACTTTAGCATGCATGCAGGAGGTACAGGAGGACACATATTCTTTAAAAAAATGTCCTGATTCCTGGCCAAGTGTATTCACAGTGTATAAGCTCCAAAGTATGGTTTTGTCTGAAATGTGTGGAAAGTGGGTGATTATGCTTAAACTGGAGGATATGCAGTCAGGTCATCAGCATTGGATACATACATACTGTAGATGTGATTATCTAGACATAGGAAACCTTCAGCATTGATAGATCAATGAAATTCAGGTGTCTGAGGGTTGGACATATGCATAGAGGCCACTGGGTCTGAGGGAAGAGTGGAGAGGATGTTGTGGAGGTTTTTGACATCAAAGACAGAGCTGCTAAGTAAGTGGCTCATAGGAATGCAGTGAGCTGCTCTTGGGTGAATACTGGTTGGAAGTTGTGTAGATTGATGTGAGTGTAGTCCTTATCCCCCTCTTTGGAATAGACATCCCAGCATCTAGTGAAGGCATCAGTCTTTGCACCAAGGCAACCAGGGCAGAAATGGATGACCATATTGAATCTGGAATGGAACTCTGACCACTGGGCTTGGCAGCAGGTCAGGATCTTGGTCATAGTAAAGTATTCAAAGTTTTTTTTTGTAGTCAGTGATAATATCAACTAGAAGTGTGGAACCTTCCAGATAGTGCCACCAAGCCTTAAAAGACTTATGAATGGCAAGCAACTCCTTATCATAGGTGTTATAATTGAGTGCAGGAGCTGACAGTGTCCTAGAGTAGTAGGTGTTAATGCTGAGGGTTGTATCTAGTAGGTTCTGGTCTCATTGCTGGAAACAACAATGAGTGGTGGTCTCATACCTGAAGATGATGTTACATAGCATATAGAGGGAGGTCTCACAGTAGGAGAATCTATCTGTAGAAGATTGGTCTCACTCAGATGGGGCTGAGTGGTACTAGATACTATTCTGATTCAGGTAGAACTAGATGGGAGATTATAATACATCCAGTGAAGTGAGAATGGCTAAGTAAGCCATGACAAAAAAAGAATGGACACAGCTCCAGAAGTCAGAAAGGAAATAAGGCTGCATCACTTCAACTAAAAGGGAGTGGACCATACTGCTTTGGAAATGGATCTAGACAAAGAGACAATGGATGTTAATATAATAGAGAATGGCCTGAGGGTATGGATCCATGCTCCATCTAGAAAGAAAACAATGGAAATTAAATGAAGTCTGTGTAGAAGTACACTGTAGGATATGAGTAAGGTATAGAGAACATGAATAAATGTATCTCACCTCAGTACTGGACAGAGTCTGAGTCTGAGGTGGAGATACATGTTGAAATGAAGTATATCTACATGCTTATGTAATGTGGATCTAACTGAGTCTGTTTGTACCATGATATAATACAACACTCCCCCTCAAACAGAAGGGTGTAGACTGAATTCCTGTGTGAAATGCTTAGCCTTAATGCTCAGCAAAGCCCTGGTAAGAGTATCAGCAACCATGTCATTCATAGGACAATAAAGAAAATGAATAGAATCATCTTCAACAGTGAAACAAATAAAGTGATAATGAATGTCAATGTGTTTCATATGTATGTGATAACTACTATCTTGGGTCAACGTGATGGTGGCTTGATTGTCTTCATAAAGAGTTGTTGGATACATGAGCAGTCAAAACATCTTGCCAATGAGTTGTCAAGCCAAAGAGCTTCTTTTGCAGTGTGGGTAGCAGTGACATACTTGGATTACACTGTAGAGAACATAATGAGCTCTTGTTTCTTCAAGCCCCAGAGAATTGCTCCCCTATTGATGAGAAAAGCAAATCCAGTTATAGCACATTGATGTTCCTGGGTAGCTCCATCAGCATCAATGTATCCAACAAGACCTCTTGTCTAAGTTCCAAAGGTGAGCATGAGCAATTTCATGCCAATCAGATACTGGTATATTCATTTCACTGCCTCCCAGTGCTCTAAACCAGGGTTGGCATTGAATTGAGATACAAAGGACATTGTAAAAGCAATATCCAGCTGAGTTCTAGTAGCAAGATAGATAAGAGACCCAACAGCCTGACAATATGGAATGTTGCACATGTGCATAATCTTGCTTGTGGTCTTCAGAGATTGTTTTTCGGACAACTGAACATGAGGATTGAGTGGGATGGCAACTGGTTTCATGTCAACAAAATTATACTTCACTAGAATACCATTGATGTACGGTTCCTGCAATAAAGAAATGGTATGGGCTTGATGATCCCATGTTACCTTCATCCCCAGGAGCCAACTAATCAGTTCGAGATCTGTAATCTGGAATCACAAACCAATTTCCTCCTTGAATGCTGCCTTAATGAGAGGCAGTGAATCCCCAGTTATCATACAGTCATTGATGTGCAACATGAGAATCAAAATATATTCTGCGATATTTGCAATGAATACTCCCCAGTCAGCCTCCACATACATGAAACTCAAATCAGCCAAAGTGCTGCTCAAACATCAATACCATTTGAGCATGCCCTGTTTAGATCCATAAAGTGTGACACAGAGCTGGGTGATGAGATCACAGCCTTGTTTATTGAAGCCTGGGGGTAACTCCATAAAAATGTTTTCATCATCATCAAGTTTACCATTGAGAAACATGCTGTGAAAGTCGAAGACATTAATATCCCAGTTCTGTTGTGCTGCAATGGCCAAGATCAGACAGAGTGAAGCAAGTCAGGTGATGGGTGTGTAGGTTTCATCATAATCCATGCTGTATTGTTGAGTAAAGCTGCATGCCACAAGACAAGCCTTGTACTTGTTGATTTCGCCCACTGCATCCTCTTTGATCTTGAAGACCCACTTGCAACTCACAATGTTGGTGTTCCTGGGATGTTTGACCACATTCCAGGTATGGGTGTCTGCCAAACATTTCAACTTGACATTGATTGCGTCCTCCCATTTAGGCCAGTTCAGTCACATTTTGGCCTCATCGACTGTCATAGGCTCTAGGCCTTCAGCTTCCATATTTCCAGCCAGCAACACAAATACTGTGTTTGTGTCATTCAGCTCCCACACCATTGAGGCATGCTCATCTGAGTCATTTCTCCCATGGCCTTCAGATGCCACATTGACTGCTTGGAGCCCTCTGGGCAACAGTGGGTTGCCTCCATGTCTGTTGCAAGTCCCCTCTCCACTGCAAAGCATCTGGATATACACTAATTCAGTCCATAGACAAGGTAACTGACACATTCCAACAGATGGGTTTTCGAAGGTAGGACCAAGGTGACCTGGTGGAGTTTTGGTCACAGTAATCACTGGGATCAGAGCAGGTGTGTTCATGGATGTGGTGGATTTGAGCTGATCACCATGTTCTGTAGTGGCACTCTCGAGTTGACTAGAGACCATACTGCCATCCTTCTAAAAGGTGATGTTGCACTCAATGACAACAGCTTTTCGCACAGGCAAGTAAATTTGGTGTGCCATCAATTCTGAATCATAAATGATCCAGCAATCTTTGGCAATGTGGTCATCCAGCTTCAACCCAGTACGATCTAAAATCCAGCACTTGGTGCCCCAAACTGGCAAATCCCCAAGGTGAGGCTTCTTCCCATACAACATTTCATATGGAGTCTTGCTGTTTAATGCTTGAGTAGCTATCCTGTTTTTTACCCAGATGACATGCACGAGAGCCTCTGCTTTTGGCAATCCACTCGCATGCAAGACAGTGTGCACACATTCGACAAGAGTCTGGTTAAGTCATTCTGCCACACCATTGTGCTTAGGTGTATCATGTGTGGTGAGCTTCCATTCTGTCCTGTTGCATTTCAAATGACAAGAAAAGTCATTGGACAGATACTCTCCCCCATGATTGGAATGAAGCTGCTTGATAGACACACTGTATTGAGTCTTCAACCAGGATTTGAACTCTAGGTAAGCCGAGAACATATATTAGAGTAATGCGAGTATAGCGAGTGTGGTCATTGGTGAACGAGCAGTAATAACTGCACTTGCCAGGCAGTTGAACAGGAGATGGTCCCCAGACATTGGTATGTATTTCATCGCCAAGTTGTACAGAGTGACTAGGTCCATGAACATTCCTGATAGGTTTTCGGACCACTTTTTCATACTTGCAAGCCACACACTGTCACTGTGGTCTGAGTGTAGCACAACACTGTTAACCATCCCTTTTGCCAGCATGTCATGGATCGTTGTGATGCCAATGTGGAACAGGTGAGCATGGAGCTTTGCCATGGTAAGTTGCTCATCCCCTTTTGCCATTGCAACAGTTGGGATTGGATATGTATGCTGAGTTTTGTAAAGGCCATTTGCAACGCTAACCTCTCCAAGAAGCTCATGCTGGACATCAAAAATTTGCAGGTTTCTCCATCGAAGACAGCTCAGCAACTGGCACAAGTAAGGCGACTAATTGATATGAGGGTTATGTGCATACTCAGTGCATATAGCACATCCTTCAAAAGGATATGAGACTGGGTGGTACCATTCAGAAGATAGATGGGTAAGTCTCCCTGTCTGATGGCATTAAATGTTCTGTTGTCCGCATCTCTGATTGGTCTTGGCAATATAGATACAAAGTTGAGAAACCGTTTATGGGAGGGGGATAAATGCTGTCATGCGCTGCTGTCATAAAGTTCAGGGATGCTCATTGTATCCATATGAGCTAGGTAGGAATCCATGGATGAATCCATCAAGGCCAACCAAGCACAATCTGGTGCATCTGCAGTATGTGCTGAAGTAGTAGCCTTTGAGTCCTTGGAATTCTTGGAGTCCTTGGACTGCTTTCCATGTGATTTCCATCCCTTTATTGCCTGTTCAGCCTTTTCACCCCCTTCTTCCCAGCAATCACAACTTTTATGTCCTGACCAACTGCAGTTATAGTAGGTACCATTGAATCTGACCTTGTGCTGACCTTTCCCATTCTTAGATACATCTGCTCCAAAAGCTGTGTCTTTGGATGCTGCTTTCCCCTTGGACTTTCCACTGTCCTGCAGAGTAATCTAATCATATTCTTTGATCATGATGTCCATCAGTTCATCTGGGCTGATGGTTTTCCTCTGTAGACACATTGTGGCTGAAAGCAAAGCTAATCCAGGGTTATATGAACATGGAAGTGACACATATACAATGTTAAAGAGATTGTCATTGGAAACTGGATGTCTGATTGAAGCCAGCTCCTCACGCAAGACAACGATCTTGTCTATATGCATGCATGCATCTCCTCCTTCCTTCAGCTTGAGTTCACCCAACTGTTGATGCAGTTCTGCTCCAACCACAATGGAATGCTGCTCAAAGAGAGTGCTGAGCATGTTAAAGTATTTATATGCACTTTTCTTGTTGGGGAGATGGATGAAGAGGATATTGGAAAGGGTATTGGCAATTATATGCTGGACCTTTGCCTCTTTCTCAACCCAGGTAGGCAGGGACTTCATATATTCTGCAACTGCTATAACTTTGTCAGGAGTTGTCACCATCCATCTGACTGATTTCCCAGCTGCTGGATCTATGGGCTTTGCCATCGTGCCATCGAGGTACCCACTAAGTCCTCAACTGGCCACAATAACCTGGAGGTGGATCTTCCAAGTGGTCCACTACTGACCAGACACATCAAGCTTCAGCAGCTTGACCTCCTCAAACGTAGTGCTAGTTATCTTGGTGAATATATGTGCTTTCTCCATTTGTGTTTTATTCTTGATTAGAGCTCAGGGCTCATAACCTGTAGAAGTACACTGTAGCATATAAGTAAGGTATAGAGAATGTGGATAAATGTATCTCACCTCAGTACTAGACAGAGTCCAAGTCTGAGGTGTAGATACACATCAAAACGAAGTATATCTACATGCTTATGTAATGCAGATCTAACTGAGTCCATTTGTACTGCGATATAATACAACAGTCTGGAAAACAAAAGCTATAGGGGTTGCAATAGATAGGAGTAACACAGATGGAGTGAATGAGGGGAAAATTGTAACATCACCTCCTTCATACTCCTGAGGTACCACCTCAGAATGTCCCAGAGCTTCCACTATCATTGCTATCTCCTCCTGAGCGAAGTCCAGAGGTAGAGGTGAACCATCTGGAAGGAATGGAGAAGGGATGATCCCATCCAGGTTCATCACACTTGTAGAGGGAGTGGCTGACAGTACTGCAGTTAGGGCAGCATCACATAGGGTAATGATGCTGAGGATGTCCAGGAGCAAAGATCTCACAGAGGGGACATTGGTATTAGAGGCAGTTAGGATGGATGTGGGTGGTGGTGTGACAATTGAAGCAAAGCCATTGTCGGCAACAATGTTGAGAAGGTGGGACAGGGAGTTCATTGGGAATGGAGTTCAAGGGGATGGGTGTGCTAGGGGTGGTTGGGAGGGGGGTTTCTAGACAAGTACTAGGAGTCCTTCCATCACCAATAGTTCCCACAAGGGATCCATGGTTGTGAGATCCAGCACTGAAAATGAAGACAGTGGTGTGTTGGCAGCAAATGTTATAATTCACCCCTATCTTTGCCTTTCCACTTAGCTAAGCTCCATTTGGACTTATTTCATTTCTTTCACAATGACTCATCAAGTTCCATCACATTCCATTGTATTCCATTTGCTTCGTCATTGTGTTGTTACGCGAAATGTACACTATACGTCGGGCGTACTCTGTTTGTCTCGAGGGAGGTACTCACAAAGAGACACAATGTCCTCGATAGAACAAAGCTATGACAAGAGTCAAGTCAAGGGGTCTAGGTCAGAGGTTCCTCTAGTCGAAATAGACTAAGGACAGTGGAGTCTTGAGAACGTACAATGAACGTTGTATTGCGCAGATCAAGAATGAGGAAAAGAGATACAGGCAGGTTGGTATAAGTACTTAGTGAGCTACTGCAGATGACTAATCCATAGAACATCATAGAAGCAATAGAACGACTGAGTCACGAACATATCACGATGGTTGTTAGGGGAAATGTAAGCAGTGTGAGAGAACTACTTAGAGGAGAAGGCTGTCCATAGATAGATAAACCAGACGTAAGTGCATGTCCCCTACCGGCAATAGAGAGAAAGAACAGTGTGGAGAGTGCATTCAAGGTAATGCAATAACGCTAAAGCCGTCCAGGTTAAAGATAAGGAGAAAGTTATCTCGACCTGGTGTTAGTATTCCAGGAAGAGCGAACACAGAGAAGCGTGAGGAAATAAGAAAAACAGAGGCACACATATATTGTATCGTAACACGTGTCCTTCCATCACCTTCTATTAACTTCCATTGTGCTTAGTTAGCTATGCTTCTCTTGCCTGCCCTTAGCTCTTCCAGTAGCACTTAAGTCGCTGCTCTGGTGCCCCTTTTGTCTCCAAGCTAGACCTACTTAATATCTGCCTTATATTCTACTTGGCCTTCAAATAGTAGCTCTCTTGCCTGCTCCCTCATTGCTCTTGTTGAGTGGATGTTGCCTTGAAACCCTTGAACCACTTGAAGTCCATGGTTGTTGGACCGTCCCCTTGAACCTATGTCTTGCTTAGGAGCACAGCTCCAGGCATTTGTACCTCCATCACAGCTCCAGCTTACTTATCTTCATCCCCCATTAACTTAGTCACTCAGACCTGTCACCTCCATATATAAACTCATAGAGTATAGTGTCGTACTCTAGTTTGAATATCAACTTGAATACCCCATGAACCTCTGACCTCCTTAATAGGTTGACTCCCAACTCCTCAGTCACTACCTTTGGCTCCCCCATTGTTAACTCCGTCCCCTATCAAATTCAAGGACACAGTTTACACAAGGGTGCAGTGCTCCAATCTGAGTTACTGAAGCCACAGTACCTAACCTGTCTGGTCAAGCCTGCCGTGACCTCTGCTCATGTCCACAGGATTTTCATCCTCAGACATTTCCATCCATCCTAGTCCCCTACTTGTCCACTAGTGAACTTCATTGTCCACCACTGAATATCTTTGTCCACCTCCGGATATCTTCATTCATCTCTGGACATCGCCATCTATCTCTGAACATTACCATCTGCTTCCAGACTTTGTCATCCACTCCCGGACTTCATTGTTCACCTTCAGACCTTGTTCCCTATTACCAGACTTGGTCAACCTGTCATATCCCAGATTTTCATGAAGTCCAACTCCTCATCCCTCCATCTACCTCCAACCTTCCATCATACCTCCAGTATACCTCTGACCCCAATCTCTGACCCTTTGCACTCACACATCTTCAGACTTCATTGGACTTGTCCAGAAGCACCAGATTTAACAGTATATTCAAACTAAAACTTGTTAAAGTTCCTAGTCATGACTAGCCGCACTCATGCTACCCATACTTGTGCTACCTGCACAACCCACAATAGTCTGCTCCAGACTACCTTTGGCAGTCACTGAACCATTCCTGGTGAGTTCATCAGTCTCACTGCATGTACCATGCCCTCAATCTCAGAGTTGCAAGGCATCTCAACCTCTCCACTTACTCTGCTCCCCTCCTGCTTCCGCAAACCACCTCCAGACAATGAAAACCTTTGTAGTGAATGTCCAGAGAACCCAGTAGGACATAGAGCAGGAGGCAGGGATGGTGACAACAACAGTGATCCAGATGACTCTCCCGACTCTTCTGACCATGATGACAATGATCCATTTGTCAACAGTGATGACCCCATAAACAACCTCGTTGATGCCATCTGCGATATGACTTGCCAAGCCCTTTGTCATGGAAGAGACTCCTCTGGGTCCAAAACCAAAGTCTGTGAACTGGACATCTTCAACAGATTTGATCCAAAGAAGCTTTGTCCATTTGTCTTAGAACCATGATTACAACAGGGGTCCTATGCTCTGTTTTGGCATCAGAGCGCAAGTCCACTTAGGGATTGACCAAGTCTGGTAACAGGAACAAGATCTGAGGGTGAATGACAAAGTCTGGAAGCAGACAGTGATGTCCAGAGGTAGAAGATGAAGTTCAGTGGTGGACAAGGTAGAGGACAAGGATGGATGGAAATGTCTGAGGACAAACATCCTACGGACATTAGCGGAGGTCATGGCAGACTTGACCAGAGGGGTTTGGGACTGTGGCTTCAGCAACTTGGGTCAGAGCGCTGCACCCTTGTGTGAACTGTGTCCTTGTATTTGACGAGAGATGGAGTTAATGACGGGGGAGCCAAAGGTAATGATGGAGGAGTTGGGAGTCAACCCATTAAGGAGGTCAGAGGTTTGTGAAGTATTCAAGTCAATATTTGAACTAGAATATGACATTGTACTCCACAAGTTTATATACGGAGGTGACAGGTCCGAGTGACTAAGTTAATGGGGGACAGGGGTAAGTATGCCAGAGCTGAGACAGATGCACGAATGTCTGGAGCTGTGATGGATGTACAAGTGCCCAGAGCTGTACTCCTAAGCAAGACACAGGTTAGACTGATTAGAAGTGGTGGTGTCAGAGAAATGAGTAAGGGGAGAGTCATAAAGAGGGAGTCATAATTAGGGGAGACAGAAAGGGCGGATTGAAGCCTGGAGGTGCAGGAGTGTGCCAGAGGTGCAGATGAGTGGAATGTCAAGGATAGACATAGTGATTGGTGGAGTTTGACAGGAGTGATCCGGAATGGTCTGGAAACATCAGAGGTGGAGTATGGGGTTGAACTCATAGCATGGGATATGACAATTTGCCATTCAATGTAAACTAAACTTTCAAGTGAACCCCCATTCTTTTAGGTTGGATCGTAACAAAGTAATGTTCATCCAATCCTACCTCAAGGGCATAATCCTGGACTATTTTAAGCTGGACCTGCTTAAAGATGTAGCTCCGGAGCATCGCCCACTCTGAATGGACGACTGGCAGTTGTTCCTCTATGAGCTTCAGGCCAACTTTGGCCTCCATGACCCTGTTGCTGAAGCAGAGGCTCAGCTTGAGCAACTGTGCATGCATGACAACCAGCACATTAGCAATTACATCATTGAGTGGAATCAACTTGCAAACCAAGTCCACAAGTGGGGTTCCAGTGCACTCTGCTGGAGCTTCTATAATGGACTTCCAGACTGCATTAAGGATGAGATCGCTTGTCAGGGCAAGCCTGATACCATCTACACAATGTGCACTCTTGCACAGCAAATTGACCAAAGGTATTGAGGGTGCAAAGAGGAAGTAAACCAGGCTTCCAAAGCTTCTGGTTCATCCTCAAACACCAATAACTTGTCCCCCATTCCTCTGCTCCCACTCCTGCCACATCATCATCCACTCTGGTGGCAAGTCCAAGGACTCTTCCAAGTCTAAGGGCAAATCTGCCAACACCTCCACTCCTAAACCCAACCCCTCATCAAAACTCAGTGCAGAGAGCAAGCTCACCACTGCCGAACACCAACATTGCTTTGACAAGAAACTCTGCATGTTCTATGGCCTCACTGGTCATATGACAAAGGACTGCAAGAAGTCCTCCTTGAAGGCTTCCAAGGCTTGTGTGGTCACTACTACCACACCCCCAGAAGACAAACTGGTCGACTCTAAGGAGTCGGAAAAATAGTCTGCAACCTCCACAGCTCTGTGTGGTCTGGAGGTTGCATTGACAACAACCATGCACTAAAGGAGATTTGACTCAATGCATCCACTCTCTCTGATCCGAAATCTCTCATACCCACTGTCTCTCTAGTTGCCTATGATATCCCTTCTTTTTCAGCCCTCATAGATTCTGGATCCTCTAATTGTTTTATAGATACAACTTTTGTTAATAACCATGGACTTTCGACCTATTCTGTACCTCTGCTTCAACTCCACCTTTTCGATGGCACTATGAATTCAACCATCACCCAAGCTCTCAACATCTCTATCCATTTTGAAACTGGCGATATCACTCTGACGACATTATATGTCATGCCACTTGATGGCTTCTGTTCTCTTGTTCTAGGACACAACTGGCTCACCCACCACAATCCATTGATTGATTGGGTTATGAGCAGTATATTGTTCCGTTCACCTATGCAAGCCATGCCAGCACCTCTGGGCTCATCCCCGCAGCCTCCAGTCTTACCTCCAGCTGACTCTTCCAATCTGCCATGTTTCCATGATCACAAAGCTCCTCCTATCATGTTTGTTAGTGCACCTGCATTTGTATTAGTCTGTCACTTGGAAGGCTCTGTCAAATTCAGTCTCCAAATCTGCACCAAAGAGAGTAACTTCCATTCCTCCACCACTTCCAAAGATCCAGTAGACCTCTCTGGTATACCTTCAGACTACTACAAGTTCACTGATGTCTTCAGCAAAAGCAAAGCATCTATGCTACCTCCTCATCGTGAACACAATCTAAAGATCGATTTGAAAGACAGTACATCTCCTCCCCATGGAACACTCTATTCTCTTTCCTCCACAGAGCTTGAGGTACTTTGTACATTCCTTGATGAAAACCTCACTAATGGATTTGTCTGTCCCTCATCCTCCACTCATGCCACTCTGGTCCTGTGTGTCCATAAGAAGGATGGTTCACTCCACCTCTGTGTCAACTTTTGAGGACTGAATAAGATCATGAAGAAAGACCGCTACCCACTTCTATGCATCTCTGACCTCCTAGATGCTCCAAGCAATGCCAAGATCTACATCAAAATTGACCTCTGGCATGCATACCATCTGGTCCACATAGCCAAGGGTGATGAATGGAAAACCTCTTTCTGCATGTGTTATGACTTGTATGAGTGGCTGGTAATGCCCATTGGTCTCACGAACACCCCCCCTGCTTTTCAGCAGTTCGTGAATACAATCTTCACAGATCTACTCAATGTCTACATGATTGTCTAGCTGGACGACATTCTGATATTCTCCGCAGACAAGTCTGCTCACAAGGAGCATGTCCAGGAAGTCCTCTAATGACTCCGTAAACATAATCTCTACATGAAACCTGAGAAGTGCCTATCTCTGGTCAGACTTACCATGTCTGCTGAACAAGTCCAAGCCATACAGGATTGGCCTGAACCTCATAAATTCAAGAATGTACAATCCTTCTTAGGCTTTGCCAATTTCTACCATCGATTTATTGACAACTACTCCACCAAAGTCACTCCTTTGACTGTTACAATTTTCCCTTCATGCACCCCATTTACATTACCCCTATCCCCCCCAACCCCTATAGATGCTTACGACTCACCCTTTCATTTTCCAGACTTCATTCAGTTTCCACCATTTCCTTACTAGATGATGCATGGCACCACACTCGTGGCCCATTCCCTATAGACCCTCCCCTCTACCCATCCACCCCTGCCATTATGTCTACTTCTGACAAACAGTCTGAGCTCAAAGCTGGACTCCCTGATGACTTCTCTGGGAAAGCTGAGGATGCCAATCACTGGCTCCTAGCTATGAAGGCATACTTCACTATGAATATGGCCTACTACTCCAATGATGCCACTGCCATAACCTTACTCAACAAAATGAGCAAGGGGGCGGGGTGTAGCCTTCTCTGAGGGATGGCTAATGAGGCTTGCTGATAGCAACATTGACAAGTTGGACAAGATGCTGGAAAAGTTACTGGAGGACTTTGAGTGCATCTTCATCCCTAAGAACACCACTGCAAGGGCCCAGATGGCCTTGCATGATATTCACATGGAGAGAAAGCCCTTTTCTGGTGACTTTCATGCCTTCTGCTCAGCTTTTGAGCTCAAAGCAAGAAGATTGGGTGTCTTGGACCAGGATATCCTGAAGGACCTGGTCAAGTGTGCAGTAACAGAGTTGCTGGTGTGCAGTATGATGGCCTTGCTGGATGAACCTTCCATGGTCACCACCTGGCTCAATAAGGCAGGTCAATTCTTTGACACTGCCAATAAGTTAAAATCCCTTCAGAAGGGAGGGCCGTACATCCCCTCCACTTCCTCCTCTTCCTCCCCCTGCTCACGCAACCCCATGGCCATGGACATTGATAGTGTCTACCTCACCCCTGCCATCCACACCAAACACATGCAGAGCAATAAATGCTTCATCTGTCACAAGGTCGGGTGTAGTACATGGAACTACCCCTGGAACTGCAGAAACACCCCTTCCTGACCTTGTATCCCACCCCGTCTCCAGAATGCTCCCATCGCCGAGACCACTGAGTCTTCCCCTCCTTGCTCAGCCAAAGAGGATCCAATTCAGGAGTAGCTCCATACCCTGAATATCAACTGCACCCATGCTCTTAGAACCTTGAAGATTTGCTTCAACAAGGCTCTTGATGAGCATGGCGAACATGTCAACAATGTTGAAGAGGAAGAGATTCCCTCTGCCCCCACAGAGGAATTTCAAGCAGATTTTTAGATGGAAGGAGTGGTTTGACATTACTGCCTACCCATACAATTGCTCCTGTAATAGTATCTGACAAAAATGCTAGATCAATTCAAATCCCTCTATCTGCTTTTGTCAGACCTACAGGAAAATCGTCGACACCACCGCTCTCCTTGACAGTGGTGCTACTGGATAAGCACTCAGGCAACATTACCTGATTCACTATCTCAACGTCAACCCTTCCAAGAAGCTTGGCAGGCTCCTTCAGAAATGAGTAGAATGGAACTCTTCCGAATGGCTTCGGAAGACCACGTTGTCCACTGAGCTTGCTCAGAAAGAACAACCCAAGGAGGAGGTACTACCTCCACAATTCTCGGCATTTGCCGATGTCTTTCAGAAACCCTCTGATGGACAGCTCCCTCCCTCTCAGTCATTCAACCACACGATTGAATTGGACAAGGACTTCATCCCAAAGCAAGCCAAGGCTTACCCACTCAATCCCAAGGAGATCAAGGCGTATAAAGTGTTCATTGATGAGCATCTCAAGGATGGAAAGATCTGCCCTTCCAAGTCTCCGCAGGCAAGCCCATTCTTCTTCATCCCTAAGAAGGATGGCACTCTTCATCCCTGCCAAGACTACCAATACCTTAACTCTCACACCATCAAAAATGCTTACCCCCTCCCCCTTATCTCCGATTTGATGGATAAGCTCAAGAGATCCTCCATCTTTACTAAGATGGATATCCGATGGGGATATAACAATGTCCTCATCACCGAAGCCAACCGATGGAAGGCCGCATTCATCACCCCTTTTGGTCTCTTTGAGCCCAACATCATGTTCTTCAGAATGTGCAATTCCCCTCCCACCTTCCAGGCCCTCATGGACCACATCTTCAGTGATTACATCACCGAGGGATGGCTGGTCATCTATATGGACGACCTCTTGATCCATTCTTGCAACTCTGCTACTGATGAAGCCCACACCAAACTGGTTCTTGTGTGACTCCGGGAGCATGGACTGGGGCTCAAACTCTCGAAATGTTTCTTTGGTGTCCACAAGGTCAAGTACCTCGGGATGATCATTCGTGAGGGGGAGGTTGTGATGGACCCAGTTAAACTGGCTGCCATCCGCGATTGGGCTCCCCCAGTCAATCTTAAAGCAGTACGCTCATTCCTAGGCTTCTGCAACTTCTATCGCAAGTTCATCCTGGACTTCACAACCATCGCCCACCCCCTCAATGGCCCCACCAGCAAGAATGTCACATGGGAATGGGGCCTGGTGCAGGAAACTGCTTTCCGCCATCTCCAGAGGTGTTTCCTACGGAAGCCTGTCCTTCACTTCCCCAACATCCAGCAACCTTTCTTCATCATGACTGATGCTTCCCTTCTCATGGTGGGGGCTGTCCTCATGCAGAAAGACTCCAATGAAGACCTTCACCCATGTGCCTATTACTCTCACACCTTTGGTTCTGCAGAACGGAACTATGACATCTATGATCGTGAACTCCTTGCTGTAATCCTTGCCCTTGAGGAGTGGCGACATTACCTTACCAGCACCTACCATCCCATGCTGATTCTTACCAACCACAAGAATCTCACTTACTTCAAGGTGCCTCACAAGTTGTCTCAACATCAAGCTTGCTGGATGCTCTTCATCCAGGACTTTGACCTCCGCTGGGACTATCATCCTGGCTCACAGATGGGCCCTGCAGATGTGCTCTCATGTATGGCCAAGGTGGCCACCACCTTGGACAATGCAGAAGTAACACTGCTCCCCCCTGATGCCTTTGTTCGTGCTCT
>JBBPOF010000268.1:0-31091 GCA_038091315.1 Porphyrellus cyaneotinctus | reverse complement strand
CTTTATCTTCTTTCTTTGCCCACGTACATAGCCTACTAGTAACATTGCGCTTCATTCCAGACACGAGAAAGCGCATTCACGCAGATTTCAAGTTGCATTGGCATCAATGACAGGGTGGCGCTACAGCAATGAATGGCTCTGCTCATTATGTCAAAGATTGTGCCGGATCATCACTTTAGCATCGCAGAGTCGTAATTGACCAACGTAATGACTTTCGCAGTCCGCTGATCACAATATTCCCGTGCGCACGCGTACGGTCCTCGGCCCGACGAACTGATTGTAAGAAACCACCGATGATCAAGCAAGGTGATTTTTTGGTGCTATCCTTTTCAAACCAATATTAATATTCCCCCAAACTCGTATGCTTTCGAGATCAGAACATAGTGACGCTTTCTGATCGTATGAGCGCAAGGTTTCAAGCCGGTTCACTTTTGGCCACTAACGACTGTATGTCGTTTGATACGATGCCAGCGGTGAGCGTGTTCCCAGACTATCTGATCACTGGGTTTGATCTGAGCCCAGACCGCTGTGATGTGCCGCGATGGCTCACCTTTACATTCAAACGGCCTGGTCACTACTATCACTGACGCCACGGCCCAAATCCACCCACCTGTATTCAAAACTAGTCTGATGAGCAGACGCATCCAAACCTACTCCAAGCAGATCATATCGGATGGCCACCCGATGGTATTTGCTCTTCTGATCTTAGCCTTGACTTCCAACTACGCATCCAAATCCACCCCAAAAATAAGATGAAGCACTTGCACTCCCTTTTGGGCGTGAGCCATTGGACACGTAGGTTCTTTGTGCAGCGCTGATGGAAACCTTTGCGGTACGAGCCGTCATTTCTCCTCCCAAAGTAGGTCACAAATATGACAGACCATCGGGTCTGAGAATTGTGGCTTCCATCGAATGATGTCGTACACCAAACGTCGCGCTCTGCTTCGACCAGTTGTAATGCATCATGAAAGGATCACCAGCACGAAGAACACCATCTTGTGACATCATCAGCCGAGATGACGAATCGCTGACCCCAACCGGGTCATGTGAGTACTTGACGGATGATCAGAAAAGGTACTGTTTTTTTTTTGGTTCCTACCATTCTGAGCGTTTCTTTGAACCAATACTGGTCTTACCAGATCCTGTGTCATTGACACCAGAAGATAGTCGTTCTGACAATCGGCAGTGCATGACGTTTCAAGCCGGTTTGCATTTCAGCGTCAATGATCGCAAAGCCACTCTCCGCGCTCAGCGGGCTCGTATGGGCGTTCCAAATATTCGAACAACGCCGATGGTCAGTATGTATATTACACGGTCGGATCATGGCGCCATGGGTATGATATCGGCCCAGGCTCAACGTCGCACGTTCGACCACGCCTTGCAGGAATGCTTTTCAGGGGCCCTCCAAAGGCACTGTATCCTGTCCAGGACTGGCAATAGGCGCTACTCCACCCCTCGTGTCGCCACAGATCAGCCCCACTCCCACCACGTCCCGGGATCATAGCCACTCATTAATAAGTTCGTGTTCGATCCTCGTGTGGTAGCCATGACCATCGACTCACTCTCAGCGGGTCAGGGAACGTTCCGCGGCACCCGACTCATATATACTCTTCTTACGAGTACCTCTCAGACCTTGACTTCCACCCACGCTTCCCGAGTCCGGTCCAGAACGCAGTACGCCATCTTCGACACACAACGCCACCAACACCAGCAGGCTCACGCATGTCCATCACTAATCTCATCTCTATTACAAGTGGTTCCAGACCGCTCTCGTCGACCCTGTGTACCATAAACCGGAACCCTTTGCCCCTGCAGATTCCCAGCATGCTGCGTGCCTTGAAGGTCGCCACTTTCCCGGGACCCACCTCCCAAAAACCGAGTCCCAGGAAGAACGCTAAAAATACGTGAAACCGATTCTAATTTTGTTCTTTTCTAGACTCTACTACCATCGCGGGTACCTTCTCCTCTCAGGCTCCTCGGACGTCCCCCCGTTCATTCCCGGTAAAAAAAAACTACACGTGATAGGCGGTATTGAAAACCATCGCATGCGTGGCTGGATGGGCTCCCCTGTTTAGGTTTAGCTGCAATGCGCTTGATCAGCGTGGCCATCCATTTGGGAACGCACCTCCCAAACGCGGTCTCACCCATATTCATCGGCCCAATCGTCCGACCGAGCTCCGATACGCTGACTACTTACTAGGGACTTCGACACATGTTGGAACATTCGACGGATGATATAGGCGTTCGATTTGATGGGCGTGACTCGGGGCTTTCCTTTTCACGATTTAGAATGCTTTTTCAAGGCAGGACGAGCGTCACCCCGGCCGGTCTTATTCTGTCCATTTGACGCATTCCCTTTCTTCTTCGTTCCGTTTCCGCTTCCGATCGTCCCAAAAATGGGTAGCCCCTGTGACGAACCCACAGTAGGGTTGGCTCCGCTCGTTGCCCCCGTGTTCGATCGTGACCTTCGTCTAGCCACGATGTACGCCACAGGGCCACGTCAACGCATTGCGGGGTCGAGCGCGTCCGACCGATCGGTACAGCGGAGTACACGTTTCCGTTGGTTGGTCTTCGTGACCCGCGGCCATGGGCCATAGAGATAGGCAGACATGTTTTTCCCTTATCGACCCGAATCCATTCTGTGAATGTGCTACATACGTAATGTAGGAAAAAAAACCCAACACGACGGGGTGCCAACGACGCGAAAGAATGACCCGAAACATACTACATGTCCTCTGCTAGAAATGGGAGACGACACGGAACCGCATACAGACGCACAATATATGCGTCTTGGGAGAAGAGGGAAATACATGTAAGAGGCGAGGCGGTAGTTCGAACCGCTTGGAGTGGTATTGGAGGAAGGGGGATACATGTGCGAGGCGAGGTATAGTCGGTTGCCTGAGCTCGGTGAGCTCGGCTGCCTCGAGTGGCACCTTGGATGGTCCACGAACAAGTACAAGAGTACAATAAACTTTAACCGGGTGTAGTAATAGGCCAACAGGGTATCAAAGACCAGAGAAAAAGAAACATGCCATGATGCGAGTGTGTGGATGAGTGGGTGTGGTGGATAATGCGAAGAAAAGTGCACAAGGAAACCAGTCCTGGTCAGAAAGGGTGAGCTTAATGACACATTTCTGTCAGTGGAGATGCATACATACCGGTGATCGTAAGCATATATACAGGTCGTAAGGTGGTCATCATGACAAGCCAGGGACACGAGGGGGACTCCCGAGATTTAGGACCCAGTCACTGCCAGATTTTGGCTGCGTCAGACCAAGGAAGATGGTCTGGTGTTTGAGGACATCGACCCTCTTCCATCCATAGGTCCGCTCAACCTCTGGGAGGCCAGGAGCAAGTTTGCAGCGGAGTCGAAAAGCGTCGTCGACTGCGCGGCGGTCGCGGACGAGCCTCTTCTCCTCGATGGTGAGCTGCTCGTTGAACGCCTTGTATATGGCCTCGAAGACGTCTCGACAGCGGATGCCGTGGGCGTTCTTTACGTCCATCTCCCAAGAGAACGGCCCGTGCTCGAATGTGATGAGCATCTTGGTCATGGTGCCGTTGGCCGCTAGTTTACTGAATTCGGCTTCGGAGAGCTTGGTTCGACTGCCGCGATCCTGAAAGACGATGTCCTCTACTGGAAACGCCATGTCGAAGCGGAGGTATCGCTTCGATCGTTGGCGATCATAGGGAAGCAGCTGCCAGTGTAGATCGAACGCAGGCGGCTTCATAGGCACTGCCACCATTGATCAGATAAGGTAAGACGATAGGGGGGGAACAAAGTGGCATGGGCGAGGATCAAACGCGTACATACCCAAGCGCGATCCGGGGGGCAGCACGTTTGGGATGTTGTAGAGGGAGCGAGCGGCCTTCTTGGCGGTGAGGGTCTCACCCTCGCTTTCGTACGAGTCGTGGTGGGGGTTCCTGCTGCCCTTGAGGATGGACTTGAGGGGTAGGGCGGGTTGTCCTGCGGTGGGGTTTGCCCTGGAGGAGGAGGCGACCCTGGCGGGTGTCTGAGGTCGTCGCATATCTGCCCTTGTGGTGGGGCGGGAGGGGCCAGCACAGGCGAGCTCGTCTGGGAGGGATAGCTTTGGCATCCTTGGCGTGTTTGGGACGAAGGCTGGGCTGGATGGTGAGTGTCGTTGCTTGTACATGACGGTCGTAAAAGAAGCGCGGCAGAACGAAAAAAAGTGGGGGGCGGGGTTGGGACAGAGGCCCTTGGTGGACGTGAGTAGGAGGGAGGACACAGACCTATAAAGAAGGGAGGATGACCGCAGTGGCCCGCGCAGTCAAGCTCGAGGTGGGCAGATAAGCGAGGGAAGAGAGAGGAAGGGGATCAAGTTTTAAGGGTCCCTCGAGGCAAGACACGAGGCGGTCATTTATACCAAGATTGACCCAATAGACTCCAGCCAATCACAACACAGCACAGCACGTGATCATCGCTTCCTATTGGAACATTCTCAGTACACCAGAACTTGAACAGCCCATAGATGCATCGACATACTTCTGACGCCGTATCATATGGAGTAACGAATGTTCATGTCATTGACATCAGACAAGCAGCCCGTGATGCACCTGGAAAATGCCTGGTTCACGTCGCCAAACTTGTCTAATAGCATGAGGCGTACGTGCTGCTAGTGGTAGGTTGCATTCGGGTGGCAAAAACAGTGCTCATATTGATGCAGGTGCGTTTGCCAACCACTGCGCGATGTCGTCGGCCGAATTCGATCCTTGGTGCACTCTTCGTAGGCCTGGGTGAGAGGAGAACCGAACCGAGTCGTGAGTCAGAACGAGTTGTTCAGGGACGACGGCAACCAGAATGCTTGCCGTTCTGCCAATGGCAGCTACTTCCATATGATGTGGCCACTGCCCTGGGTCGATCCTGTCGTTTACACCGCCCGCCAGCGTCAACTGAGCGCTACGTCGTCCGCTGCGCCTCAGCGTCAATCCGACGACTGCGGCAGAAAAGTCGGTACAGCCTGTGTCGAGAAGCAGCTGCGTAGCCTCATGAGGGTCACCCCAGACCTGTGGTGTGACGTTGCGCCCAATGCTATGGACCGTGTGAACGACTTTCCAAAAGCGTCGCCACTTGAATTTTGCCTGAGCGTCGGGGTACACACACCACACGACGATAGCGATGGCGACGCACGCGCTGTTCGAGACGGCGTCGGGCTATGCCATCTTCGAGGTCAAACTCCACGATGTCGTCGGCTCACAAACCAAGGCCGTCCAAGACTCGATCAACGACTTGGCCACGTTCACCAAGATGATCTCCCTCGTCAGCTTTTCCCCATTCAAGAGCGCCGCCGACGCGCTCGAGAACATAAACGACGTCTCAGAGGGTGCGTGGAACGCTTGATATTCCTTCTTTTTGTTACTGAGGGGACGATAGGCATACTCAATGACCATTTGAAATCCCTCCTCGAGCTCAACCTCTCCAAGGGCGGAAAGAAATCCTCCAAAGTCAGGCTCATCGTCCACGACGCCTCGCTCGCCAGCGCCATCTCAGACGGTACAGGCATCAAATGTGATGCCTCAGACGACGCCCAAGAAATCCTCCGCGGCATTCGCCAACACGCCCACAAACTCCTCAAAGGCCTCGACGCCAACGACCTCGTCAAAGCCCAACTCGGTCTCGGCCACTCGTATTCACGCGCCAAGCTCAAATTCAACGTCAACCGCGTCGACAATATGATCATACAAGCCATCGCACTCCTCGACCAACTCGACAAGGACGTCAACCTGTTTGCGATGCGCATTCGCGAATGGTATGGCTATCATTTTCCAGAACTCGTCAGGCTCGTGCCGGATAATTATCAGTATGCACGGATCGTGCAGTTCATCGGGGACAAGGACGCCTTATCAGAGGACAAACTCCCCGAATTGACGACCCTCGTCGGCAACGATGCTACACTCGCACAAAACATCCTCGACGCCGCCCGCGGTTCAATGGGCTCGTCCATCTCCGACATCGACATGCTCAACATCTCCGCGTTTGCTACCCGCGTCGTCTCCATCGCTGATTACAGGAAATCCCTCGTTGCCTATCTATCCGAAAAAATGAATCTCGTCGCACCCTCGTTGACTGCGCTCCTTGGAGAGCGCATCGGTGCACGACTGATCAGTCACGCAGGCAGTTTGACCAATCTCAGCAAGTACCCTGCGTCGACCGTCCAGATTCTCGGTGCCGAGAAAGCCCTTTTTAGAGCACTCAAGACCAAGGGAAACACGCCCAAGGTGAGCAATGTCGCTTTGACCAGACGCGACGGTGCTCACCACAGCCACACGGCGGCGCTAGTACGGCCTCTTGTACCACTCCTCGTTCATCGGTCGCGCCGACACCAAACACAAGGGCCGCATATCGCGATTCCTAGCCAACAAGTGTTCGATCGCGTCGCGGATAGACTGTTATTCCGGTACGTATATCCCTTTTTTTTGCGAATGACGTACGGACGTTGCCAACACGATATCTAGACCATCCGACACCCAAGTTTGGTGAAGCATTGCGGGCACAGGTGGAAGAACGTCTTACGTTCTTCGAGACGGGTGCGCCGCCGAGTAAGAACGCGGATGCGATTCGACGGGTGTTGGACAGCCTTGCGCTCGATGAGGACGAGGATGAGGACGGGGACGAGGAGGAGGGAGAGAAAGGGGAGAAGGAAAAAGGGTCACGAAAACGCCAACGAGATCATGTGGACGTCGACATGGACGACGCAGAGCCGGCGTTGCCCCTGATCGAAGCGTCGCCACCACCCAAGAAGCGTAAACACAAGGACAGGGAGAAAAAGAAGGACAAGGACAAGGGGAAAGAAAAGGGGCGCGATACGACCGAGGACAAGGACGCGAAGAAGAAGAAACGGCGCTCGAGCGAGGCGATCGATGTCGATGGCGAGAGCGCGGAAGAGGACGAGGACGAGGACGAGCCGCCAGTAAAAAAGATCAAATTGTCCAAGGATGAGAAAAAGGCGCTCAAGAAGGCAGCCAAAGCCGCGAAGAAAGCAGAAAAAGCCGTGACGGAGGTGTGTGGACTGTCGTCGTATCGGGTCGCGCATGTATGTGCTGACACTGTCTGGCTGGCAGGACGGTCCGCCCAAGGAGAAAAAGGAAAAGAAGGACAAGAAGGACAAGAAAGACAAGGAGAAGAAGAAGGACAAGGAAAGGAAGGTATAAGGGCGTTGCGTCTTATCTCTGCTGCCCTTGATGGTATCTTATCTTCCCCGTTGTTGTATTCGTGTTCAATACCGCACCGACCACGACCGTTCATATCGCGAGCACGACCTGCACTGACTCTTCGTCCATAAAACGTATGTGCGCGTATGGTATAATACAAAGCGATCATTATATCCGAGATAGTCTGTGGTATCCATCCTCTACGATGCTGGGTCTCAGCACCCTTGGTAAATCATCCCCGCCTGAGTGTGTGGGCTACGACATGGCCTCGATAGCCTGCACCACCACCACCCCGCTCGCAGACCCCCCAACGACCATGGCAGTCCCAACGTCCCCAATCGTCTTCCTCATCCCCTCAATCCCCATCACAGGCCGATGCGTCTCCAACAAACGCTTCATCTCCACATGATGACTCTCCTTGGCGAGCCGCCTCGACCGACCGGTGACGACGAGCAACCGGGGCGTCGTCTCCCGGAGCGCACGCGCATGTCGCAGGGCCGTGTGCAACGGCGCTGGCGAGTGTGCATCCGTAAAGTGGATACGTGCGAGGGCGAGTCGGAGGGCCGAGTCTTCGCCAGATGCCGCAGCGGCGACGCCGCTCGAGATGGGCGTGGCGTACTTGGCCCAGCAAAAGTTGTCGGCCGTGTCGGATTGGAGGAACATCTCGGTCGTCGGTCGACCATACACCGTATCATGGAACCCGATCGTCTATCAGAATGAGGAGGCGGGGGTCAGCGTTCATCGCCATACAGCCTCGAGTGCACACGCACCGACGTCACCGTGGGCCCGTCGCTGCGCGGCATGTGTGGGGTCAACGTCCGCAATGCACCCTCGGGCCTATTGTCTTCGGCGTGCGCCATCGCCGGTCGGGCCAACTCCACATCCACCACGTCCCGTTTCACCATCCTAATCACCGTCGCCGTCATCTTGGGGTTCAAGCACAGTTGCACGACAAACGCAAGCGCGAGCCTATCATCCGGTCCACCAAAGAACGGCAAAAAGACGTGCACACACCCGCCGACGCGCACGCCCGGTCGATCGCCCGTGTCGAGAAAGACGGCCACGTCGGTCTTGCTATGTTCAAAGACGCCCCGGACGAATTGAGAATGCAATTCCGAGGGTGACTTGTCTGCTTTGGTGCCTGAGACACTGGCAAAAAGGATGTCGAAGGGGTTGTGATCGGGTTTGGTCGGACCACCGCTTGCAGCGTTGTCGGACGCATCGACGACCGTCGGCACTGTAAGTGGGAGCCATGGGAGCAAGATGAGATGAGATCCATGTTTCGTCGCGTGCTCTACAACGCTATGTGCGAAATCGTCATGCGGGACGACCGAGAGAGACGTCGTGACCGCCAACTCGTTGAGCTCGCCAAACATCCGGAATATGCCGAGTACGGGGTGGGTGTGGATCAAGCTCTCGACGGCCGACGACTTCATCATGGCAGACGACCGATCAGATAGTTCAATTAGTTGCAACGCATCCACGCTGACGTCGGGCATCTTGAACTTGTCGTTGCCCTCGACCTTGGTCGAGGCCGAGGTGGCGTCCGATGGGGGGTTGCGCGGAGGAAGGACGAGTTGCGTGAGTGCCATCGCACCTGGAATGTGATCGAGTTTGTCGAGTACGACAGTGAACCGATGGCGCCAGGGTTGCCCTCCGCTGATGACGGACGCGTTATCATCAGGTTTTCCACGTTCCCCGCGTTCTCCAGGTACGACCTCGCCGATCCGAAGTCGGCATTCTGGCGGGTAGAGTGCCATCACGAGGGGGGTCGTGATAAACGTGAGGATGAGTGCCTCGAGGATAAACATGGAAAACACCCTCTCCGAAAGAATGCCCGCCTGGAGCCCTACGTTCAGGACGATAAGTTCGACCAGCCTGCCGATTGGTGAGCGAGAGGCAACGCGGGAGACAAATTGCAAATTGGCAACGTACCCTTTACAACTCATCAGTGCACCAACGGTGCCTGCTTCACGCCAGCCATAACCCGCCAACCTAGACGCAATCGTGCATCCTCCAAATTTGCCAGTAAAGGAAAGCACGATGATGGCGATGGTGAACGCCCAAGTGAGCCCTGTCAGGAGCATCAATAACCATGCAAATTGTTCCTCGAATAGGCTGACCATTGTCGAGTAATCCGAGATTCGTGTTCAGACCGGACAACGTAAAGTACTAGACATGACGACGTTGGGCACCCAGCGATCACCAAGACGAAACACGTACGAGAGGCAAAAAGACGATGGAAACCATGTCTTCCAGTTTTTCTGTGAGAGTGATAGCGAGACCGCCCTCGCGCGGGACCACAAGACCGGCAAGAAAAGCACCTGCCAATTACGTCATTGGCGGTCGGAGAGGGGTAAAACCGGACGACGCACCAAAGATGGCGTTCACACCGATACTATCGGTAAAGAAGGCACAAGCCCAAACGAGGATCATGACCATGGTCATGTAAAACATGGTGGGACCATTTTCGATGCTGCCCGTCCTGCGTGCGAGCCAGTGCATGACGAACTTGACGGGGAGCAAAAGAAAGATGGTGAAAGCGACGCAGACGAGCAAGATCCATAAGGCTATGAGCCCGGAACCGGCGTTTACGAGGGCGACGCTGAGGGCGAGCAAGGTCCAACCGATGATGTCGTTACCGACGCCGGCGGAGAGGGCGATGATACCGACGTTTGTATCGAGCAATTTGAGTTCTGTGAGGATACGACAGAGAACGGGGAATGCGGTGATGGAGTATGCGACACCGGTGAAGAGCATAAAGTAGGTGAATGGGACGGACCTGTCGATGAAGTGGTGATACAAGGGGACAGAGAGGATTGCGCCAAGGCCAAAGGGAAGTGCGATGCCTGTGAGGGAGACGATGGTGGACATGCGCGCATTACGGGCCACGACGCCTGCGTCTATTTCGAGACCGACGAGGAAAAGGAAGAGACAAAGACCGATGTTGGCGACGAGGGATAGGTATGGGACGGACTGTGGGGGAAAGATGTGTTCTGTAAAGCCTGGTATCCTTCCGAATGCAGTCGGGCCTCATGATAAAGAGGATGAGGAAGAGAGAGATAAGGACAGAGATGGAATACCTAGTAGGATGCCGCCGAGTACCTCGGCGATCACTTTTGGCTGTCTGAGCTTGCGTAGGCCGAGGGAGAGGAGCTGGGCCATGACGATGATGATGCCTGAGTGGTATTGAGGGAACGGGAAGATGGTGGGTGACGGGCGGCTTACCGACTTGGATGATCCATAGTCTCAAGGGGTCCGCGGTCGTGAACGCAGCAGGGTCTGTTCCAGAGATTAGACCGCCCTGTGGGGTAAGATGAGCGTTGAGTCGAGTAGGAGAGGAGAGGAGGACTCCGGACCTCCCCAGTGGCCTTGGACATTCGTTTTGAGAGATGGTTGAAGGGGGAGAAGGGAGACATGGCAGCCAATGCGGGAGTGGTTGGCTGGAGAGTTTATATATATATAGGAGTTGTTAACGAGCGACGTGCATGCTCCAGTAGTACTAGTACTGGTGGTCACCGGTCACCTATCAATGAAAGCGGGCAACCCGAATGTGTGTTGAAGTGACGTTACAAGGCACTGAGAACTCAGCCAGCCTGAGTAATGGCATCCTCGTCATCGCAAGGAACGCGACGTGGCGATCGTTACCTGGAACCGAGGAGAGTGAGCGAATACTTCACACTGTTCCCGAGTACTGAGGCAAGTCACCGGTAGCATATACATCAATGCAAGTAGGTATACATTAGACAAAAAGGAAAAACCCTCCATCACCACTCAACATCCCTTATGGATACATTCCCGATCTATCACGAATGGATGCACGAGGTGGCATCCGCGGCGTCATACTCTCGTCATCGAACCCGTCCTCGTGCACTTCGCCACCTCTTCCACCGCCAGAAATCGTCCTCTGGGATGCACCTGAAGGGCTCATGTCATATCCACCTCGCGAAGATGACGCATGAAAGCTCAAACTATGAGATAAAGTCCTCTCAGATGCACGAGGTGGCGTGCTTAATAGTCTCGTCGAAGTCTGCGCATAATAGACATCAGCTTCTGCAGGGGTCATATGGTCCTCCGCGGGATGTGTCAAAATCATCCGCGTTCGAACGCGCTCAGGAAGGCTAGGAGTCCTTACTACACCGTTTTCGACGAGAGGCGAGTTGTCAAAGGCCGACACTGGGACGTTTTCATCTACAAAGATCAATCGCTCGCTCGTCAATGAGTGAGAGTGCCAGCAGAGCGCGCTCACCCTTGTCCTCGTCTTCGTTGTAGGTGAACGGGAACTCGCGCATCTTGCGGATTGCATGGATGCTCCAAAAGAAGAACCCGAGACCCGCTAAGCTGCACACTGAAAGATAGGGGCAAGGCCCCTTGAATGACAAATCGACGAGACTAGCTTCCAAGACACACCTGTGATCGCAATAAAGTCTCCGATACAGACACTAGATTCGAAGTTGAAGCCCTTACAGCCCTGCGGTTCGGGCGAACTGTCATCCCGAGCAACGAGACCAAAAGGAACAAACATCTTGATCGTCGATGCTCGGGCTGACGACAAGGTTGTGAATCCGGGCGTATCGAGATATCTGAGTACTCGAGTCTCGAGGCTTCGAAAGCCTTTTGATTATTATTGGTACTGAAATCTTTAGGAGTGCAGGGTAGATAGGACCAGAATGTGGTCGAGCGGAAAGAGAGCAATAGCTTTAGGAGCTCCATGGACTTGGAGATTTATACCTGTAAATAGGGGCCTATTCTGAGCTGAAAAAATGTCCTCGAGTCACGCCTTGACCAAGTTTTCGACATGCTCTTTTGTCCGACATGTTCAAATCTGCTGGTGATCTCGTCAGACACGGGCTACAACAAATGGGCCTGTAACACTTGCGCGTACGAATTTCCGATCTCGAAGCAGGTATGCCCTGCAGACGTACGTGTCCCAGACGAACTTGCTCATCGTTCCACAGATGACATCGCGCGCGCGCATGAAACGCAAGGCGGTCGACGACGTGTTGGGTGGAGAAGAAATGTGGAAACACGCCGACGCGACCGACGGTGGGGGTTCTCTTGCGCGCGTTTTTCGGCGGGTTCCCTGATACTCTCTCTCTCTCTGCTTCAAGCGATGTGCGACAAGTGCAACCATCGACGCGCTTACTTTTACCAGCTCCAGATCAGGTCTGCGGACGAACCCATGACGACGTGTACGTCCAGTCTCCTCCTCCTCCTCCACGATCTAACGCACAGACAGTCTACCGGTATCACACCCTCCATTCTCGTCCTGGATTCATCATCTCTGACCGCATTCCAGATGTGCTGGCTGTGGATATCAATGGCGTGAAAACTAAGTAGTAGTGCTGTAGTATGAGCGTGAGAAAGGCAATAACGCCGTCGAAGTGCATGTCAAGCACGCCCCCTTCCTTGAACTCGACTTCCATCTCATGTCTGATCAATCGCCCCCGCCAAAACAAAAACCAGGCTCGTTGCGCGACAGGATCGCAGCATTCGAGAACAAGGGTGCTTCACCCTCTCAGACCGTTCCACCACCACCCCGCCCAAAGCCAGGCGGACTCGCATGGAAGCCAAGGCCCCCATCACCCACCACCTCGCCTGACAACGTCCAGTCGGCCGACCGCAAACCACAGAACACAAGTGGGATGTCCGCCTCCGATGCGATGGAGAGCATCGGGCGCGGTGGGTCTCTGAAAGAACGAATGGCGGCCCTGCAGGGTAAAGGTGCTTTTGGCGGTCCACCACCCCCGATTGCACCCAAACCCAACGCGGAAAGGCCGAAATGGAAGCCTCCTCCTGCAGTAACTACCACGTCTTCAGAGGCCGAGCCCAACGAAGGTATCGATACCACTGGTCGTGCCACCTCGAGGTCGCCTCCACCGCGTGCTGCGGTCAGCCCAGACCCTGAGAAGGCATCATTTCACCGTGAAGCCGATGTCGCCGCCCAAGAGGGCGATAGCGGCGATCCAGATTCCGAAGAAGAAGAGAGACAGCGCAGAGCCGCAATCGCAGCTCGTATGGCTCGTCTCGGTGGTACCAGGTTAGGTATGGGTCCGCCCATCTTTGCGCCCAAACCAGTCGGACGCAAACCTGAACCTGCACCTGAAGTCAAGGGCGAGGCGCAGCTAGATCAGTTGTCCGTCGTCAGAGAATCGAGCCAAGGTGATATCTATCTTTCGACGACTTTATCTGCGATTGCTGACAATGATCTACTTATAGCTTTGGTAACGTCACCCCCTCATGATTTGCCGGCCGCCGCTGTCACCGAGACAGGTATGGGTGCCCCCCCGTTGTTGCCTTCTCCTCATTCTGATCGATTCCTCAGAGCGCAAAGATGATCTTGAATCAACCCCACCTGTGCCTACACGCCTTCCAACTTCCATGCCCATGCCTGCAGGTCCACGCCGTGTCGCACCTCCCCGCAAGAAATCATCCAAGAATGCTCCCACGACTGCTCTACCCGAGCCCCCCGTGGAAGAGGCAAGGAGTGTGGCTGCCCAGTCACCCCCTATTTCCAATGAGCCTCGTGTGGGCGCTGAGCATGATGCATCCGTGATCGCTAGTGATGCGCAGAAGGATCTTGAAGTGGCAGAGGCCCCAGAGACAACCCATGATGATCGTCTGGGTACCACAGTTGATGCTGGGCAACGCCCACCCTCCCTTGCTGCTACCATTCCGTTTCACCCCGAGCCTGTCGAGGAACCCGAGAAACAGGAAGCGGAAGAGGAGCACGTAGGGGGTGCAGGTAGCCATGTCGAAGAGGAGTCGATGCACACAGCCGCTGATGACCAGCCTCCCGAGGTTGAGTCAGGGGAAGAGGAGGAGGAGGAGGAAGCACACCGTCAGCGTGTGGCAGCCAAGCTGGCCCAGTTGGGCGCATTCAACCCGCTCGCTGGACCTCCCCCAGCTCCTCCACGTCAACCATCGTTGGACGAGTCAGTCTCGGCACCACTAGACGTCGAAGACGAAGTCAATGTGGATACAGAGGAATTGAAGGAGACCGTCCCCCCTCCACCCGCCGTTCTACCAAGACGCGATACCGTTCAATCATTCAAACACGACACTGCTGAACCACACCTCGACAACGACCAAGACGATGTCAAGGACCATCGTGATGGTGAATCTTGATCTCTCTCCCTCCTCCCCCTTTTTTGTCGTGTATCGTGTCGTAGGATCCTGATATTAATGTAAACTTTTTCCTCTTCTCCCTTATCTGGTGACAGGCGGACGGGTATCATTGCTGGAAGGTCAACCAATCGCACGCAGCCCGCTCCATGACATCTTCCAACAAGGCACCGCTCCCACACACGAAGCCGACGCTTTCGGGGTAGCCCTGGTCGGACCGGACATCCAAGCGAGATCACAGCAAGATGGCGACAATGTCACCATAGCTGACATCGAACGCGACCCGGCGGGATCACATGAAATACCGGCCCCACGTTTCACGCGACCTACACCGCCGCCCCCGCCCGTCAACCTTGGGTCCAAGCCGACACCGCCATGTTCGCCCCCGCTCTCGCCACCACCAAAGACGTCATTACAGGCGCGGAGGGTGGACGAAGAGGAATGTCCGCCGTCACCGGATATCCCACCGCGACCTGTACCCCCGCCTGGGAGGAGTGGTACGTGTCATGGCATTCGTGATCGGGAGCGTGCCTGGCTGATCCCGTGGCGATCGTGATAGGTTCGATGACGGAGAACATGTCGTCGCCACCCCGTAGGCGGTCTATACCGCCACCTTCGAGGCGGACGACTCTGGCGTCCCCGCCATCATCGCCACCGCCGGTACCGACGTCGTCTCGACCAGTAAACCGTAGGCCCGACGCCCCCCAAATAATCACGACGTTGGACGTACAAGAACAAGGAGCACCAGAGGAGCACCAGAAAGGTGTGCAACGTTTGTATGGTCGTCCTTGCTTCTAACCTCGGTCGAGCAGAACACGCCGCGGAGGAGGAACCGTCAGAGACGGTGACGCCAAGACCAGATGTCCCAGAGGACGAAGAGTCGACGCGCCGTCGTGCGATCGCAGAACGCATGGCGCGCTTAGGGGGTATCCGACTTGGTGGACCACCTCCGATGAACCCGCTCTCTCGACCACCTCTGCCCGCGGCACCTCCACCGACCTCGATCCCTCCCGACGAGTTGGACGAAGAGGGTCCTCGAGAAGAGGAGGAAGAGGACGAGGCGGTGAGAAAGCAGCGGATCGCGGCCAAGTTGGTGGGAATGGGTGGCATGCGACTCGGGATGCTCCCACCTCCTGCGTCGGCTAGGCGCCTCTTGACGAAGCAAGAGGACAGTGAAAGCGAGGACGTCATGCTGCCTGTGCCCGTACCCGCACCGCCGCAGAGACCCCCGCCTACTCGGAAGCTACCGCCGTCGATCGCGTCTGTCGAACAGGAACCATCTGAGCAGGGTGGGCCAGGGAGTCATGGGACGTCGGACGACGGTGTGCAAGTCGAGGCGGAGGAGAGCGAGATGGAGGAGGTGCGCTACTCCGATGCGGAGGTGCCGGTGGGGTCCGAAGAAGAGGGAACCCCGGCCCGTCGTTCGACACATACCGCCGGTGAGGTGCTACTCACGCCGCCACTGCATATGACGCCCCGTTCGCCTGGTCGACCCCCTATTCCGACGATCCCGGCGACGTTGTGGAGACGGCCGAGTGCCACAGCAGGCTCTGTATCGAGTTCGAGACAGGCGTCGTTGGACGAGCCAAGTCTTGATGAAACGCCCACAATGTCTGGGAGCGTCCTCCCTCCCCAATCCGATTACGTCATGGTTGAAGCCGACCCAGATGACAGCGACTTGTCAGCCGCAGCATCGCCGCCTCCCCGACGCAAATCAGCACGAGGATCTGGACAGCGCACAATCCCAGCGTTACCTCCCGTCCCACCACCGTCTGCGATCGACCCGCCTGAGGCGCTGTCGAGTAGCGCGCAGTGGGAGTTGGCGTCGATCCCGCAGGGTGCCGAGTTTGGAGAGGGGTCCGAGATGGCGTCGTCAGGGTGGTCCGAGGATTCGACGGCGGTACATGTACCGGCGCCTGTCCTGTCTTGGTCGCAACCCGGATCACGCAGTGCGTCTGCCAAGGTCGTCTCGTCAATGTCGGTGTCAGGGTCCGGGACCGGTTCCGTGTCCATGTCTGGTTCTGGCTCGGGATCGGGACGAAGGAGCTTTGATCAGCCCCAGTTGACGACGGACGAGCTGATCACGATCTGGGGCAAGACCGGGGTGCGCGTGGTCGATGCTGCGTCGACGCTCTACGAGAAATCAAAGCGAACGCTCGTGGGAGACGGCTCGTACGCTGGGTTCGTGCGTGCAGTGTTGGCGCAGGTGCCTGGGGCGGTGTACCCCGGCGGACTTACCCCTACCCTTCCTTCGACCGCCTCGTCCAGCTCGACGGACGATACGTCCAACGAGTGGGGATACGCGGTGTATGCGCAGACGGGGCACGCAGTGCAGCGACGCGTGTCGGATATCATGCCCGGAGACGTGATCGCGTTATGGGACGCCAAATTCAAAGGGCACAAGGGTCTACACGCGTACACGCAGACCGTCGGCACCACCGCGGGCGCGGGCGAGAAGGGCACCGGTGCACCCTTTGTGGGCATCGTGAGCGAGTTCGATGGGAAGAAGAGCAAGGTGAGAGTGTGGCAGGCTAACCAACACGTTGGACAGCAGGTGAGTTCGAATATCCGTCTTTCCGTCTTTCGACGGCTGGCCCGCGTGAAGAACGGTGTGCTGACACCGAGGGCGACGCAGACGGTGGAGAACGTTAGCTATCGGTTGGATGATTTGAAGAGTGGACAGGTCAAGGTGAGTCGAGCGGTACGGATGGGTGGTCTTTTGGGTTGACACGTTTGGATAGGTGTACCGGGTACTCGAGGCATGAGATATCATTCTGTACTACTCTCTCTCTCTCTCTTCTCTTTTTCTTCATCGAGACCAGGACACACCAGTTCACTCTATGTATACTTTACCGTGTAAGACAGTAGGCGCACACCACCATGTATTTATGAGAACCAGCGCAGGTTTATCAACTCAGCTCGATTACGCGATGGATAAAAGTAGTATGTACATGAACCCATGCGCAGAACAGGGGGGCGCAAAAGAGCGTTTCTACCATCGCCGAGTGCCGAAAGCGTTATTCTACCCTAAGTAGGAAGGAACTTTGGTCGCTAAAATATCAGTCACACATATTTGCACGTAGAGATGGGATGAAACAAGAGGATCGCTTACTGATATCGGCCTGAAACGTCGAGAATAGAGTAGGGACAGGATTATCACTTGATCAACGGACGAACGCCAGTACCGGTATCCTTGAGGATGCGACCTGCGCGATCCCGTGCTTCCTTTTGGTATTCTAAACCCAGATGAGACGTGAGCACGGGAAAACAACGCGATAAGCATGGACAGACTTAGTGGCGCATCATCGAGCTTGGCTTTCTTGGCGGGATTGGGATCGAGACCTGTACTGGTTACTGTGCGGGAAGAATCAGGTGGAGGTGGACGCTTGCCCCGATTTTTCTGTGGCCGGACGGGTGGCCGTGAGTATCAACATGGCGACGAAGTTGAGGTCGACACGCACAAATCTGTCTGCAAACTGTCTCTTCCTAAATAGACGCGCATACAGTCATGCGTGTCAGTACCGAGCAAGATCGGAGAGAGAACGAGACCGACGTTGCAAGCGCCTCTTCGGCTTTCTGCCTGTCTTCCTCTTCCTGGGTGCGTCAGAGATGAAGTAGGTGGGGCGTTTGAGAGGTGGCGTATGCTCACCTGTTTGCTGCGCTGGAAGCGGTTGAGAAAGGATCCGTCGTTGGAAAAGACGTTTACGGGTTTTGGTTTGACGGGTGCTTTGGAAGACGTGGAGGGGAGGGATGTCGAGGAGGATACGGTAGCGTGTCTGGAGGCGAGAAGCAAGGTGGACATGGTGGACGATGCAAAGACGAAAAGGAATTCGCCAACAGAAATCGCGCCAATGAGTCACGTGATACCCAGATCCAAATCTGACGACGATCGTACGTGCTGTCCAACACTCCTTCAAAGTCTCAACCATAACCATACATCCAGTGGTGGGACGAGTGTACAGTTCAAATACAGTGATACAACGATGCACACGTTCATTCATTCAGCGTGTGAAGTGATGGAAGTGTTCATACAACATGAAGCAATGCAGAGTGAGCGCCGGTACAGCTTCCTCACTCGAGTTTGCTAGGTATTGGACACCCCACTGGACGTTTACGCAAAACATTTCGTCTCGGACGCCAGAACCTAGCCGCCCTAGCGTGACCCTTCTAGATGTTTACCCCAGCAGGGACTCAAGATCCGGGACGTCGGTGTCATCATTCCATAGAGGGTGGATATTTCCCCACTCTTTTCATGTCCGCTTTGCTTGGAAGGGGGTTAAACCGGACGTTGGGATTTTCTTGGACTTCGACCACGAGAACGTTCAAGTTGCTGTCGTACACTGCGCGTGGTAAGGACGTCAGCGGGTCCGCTAAATAGCGTCGACGGTTCGAATACTCACCGACGCTGCGAACCCCGATCTTCGTCTCCAGACTAGCGAGTCTGTACCACTAAATCTCGTTGCCCTTGCAGAGTGGGTGCAAAAACATGGCGTCTGGGCCAAAGTACTTCTTGACAGTGGCTTGTAACTCGTCCGCATCACGCGTCGTGCAGAGCGACGCTGTGGATCTCTTACTTTGGGTCTTGCATGTGGGCAAGAGTGGAGGACGAACAGACGCAGAGCGATGTGAGGGGGTGGGGGACAAGATATGAGGGACTCGCTGGCTGATAAACGGGGCCTTTGTATAACGCCGTGGGGAACTCGATGTGTCGGCGGACTACCAACATTCGAAAACCAATGTCTGTGATTCGCCAGCGAGTCGACCATCGTTAATTCAGCTCGCAGAGAGGCACGGTGCTTGAAGGAGAGTAAGGCTTAAACCTTGAGCGAGAGTTGGCGGAGAGTCAGAAAGTTTGTTGGGTCGCGAATGAGCATGAATAGGGTGCCATTAGCGAAGAGGAAGACACACCTATACTTGATCATCTTAATTGGAGGGTGGCTCGCCGGACATCGGGCTAAGGCTTGGCCAATTCTCGCCGCCGAAAATGCCATTGTTTTGCTGAAAATGTAATTTTTACACGGAGGAACATAGAGGAAAAGAAGTAACAGCGTAACGCGCTGGGGTCAAAAGGGGGGGATTGTAGGTGGGATGACTGGGATGTCAGGGAAGAGTCCGCTGAGGTTCAAAAGACCACCGGAATATAGAATTTTGCTCGGAGGAGGAACCCATTGAGCGGAGTTGTGGCAATCCTCGCCTAGAACCGATCCACACCATTGGCACTTGATCGCCGCGTCTTGGCGGCCTCGCTCCCTTTTCATGTTCCAACGTCAGCACAATGGCAATGACGGGGTATTATTTGCGCCCTTCTTGCGGGCAAAGTCACCCCCGACGTTGTTCAGAAATCGCTCACCGTCTTGACGAGTAGCAAGGCATCGCGACTAAGCAGATCATCGCGCACTGCGCCAGTCGGTCCACTTGCAAGGCAAAAAATCCACAGCACCAACGGATTTGAAGACCGGTCATCTTGGGGAACTTGTCAAGGCAACCGAACGCTGAAAAATCCGTCCTCTTGATTGCAGCAAACTATGCACTCGTCTTCTTTGTTTCGACACTTACTGGTGTCACGCTCGCGCCCATTGCGGCTTCACGAGCGATTAATTCACCGCCCCCGTGTGGAAGGGGAGGTTACGGCAAAATACCAGGTCGATCCAGGAGTTTTGCCACGTCAGACTGTTGTGTGAGTGTCTTGATTTACTCCAAAGCATTTATACGACGAGGGGGGACATCTGGTTGGCAGGTTGATGGACTCGTTCGCCGTCAGCGGCGCGTCCCACAGGGGTGTCGAATCTCCCCAATTGTTTGAGGTGGCTGGGAGGAGTTTCTGCAGTTTTTTGCGGTCATACTCACACAAACATCTTGCTGTTTTTTGAAGGCTTTGATGAGCACGCGTTGAGTTACACACTTGGACTATGGTGGTCTTGAACAACTTGCCTTATGACCTTAAACCGTGACGTGACACATCTCCTATCTGTGACTATGTCACGCCACAAATTCCCATCAGCGTACGTCCCCACTTCCTTGCCAACGTGCACGATCAGTATCTAAAATTCATGCAGGTATCTGGGGCGTACCATTTCTGTCGTTAGAATATCATGTTCGACGCCCTTTGTGAGCGTTCCTGTGCAACGCGCGCTGAATAATGTCCTTTTTCCCTAGCCGGCGGTGTTTCGATTTCGGACTGTCTAGGCAAACTCAAACCCCCGTTCATTTGGGTTCAGGAAGCAAAGAATCACCTTTATTCGTGGAAAATTGCCAGCAAGCAGCCTTGGTATGCTCGCGCCTCCTGTTGATACTGCTCTTCGGAAGCAAAGCGACGCAGAACAAATTAAGCAGTAGCCGTTGCAAACTGAGGTCCGCAAGCTTATGCGCGTTTGGCGCGGTCTTGCCGTCACACCACCCTGACGAGGAACGGAGTCTGAGCTGAACTACAAATGGGCCCCGGATTTTTTTCTTTGTCCTCTGCTTCGCGTCTTGACCTTGTTCCGCGTCTTGAAGCTGGACACGCCCCTTCGTCTCTACTACCCTCTTGGCGTTCAAATGGACCCGGGGAGACTGCCAGTTTACCGCTCATCGTATCTTTTAAGATTCCATCCCTATCCGAGAACGAAACCATCAACTCGTGAGAGGATTATGGTGGGTCACTCTGATGCTGGGAAATACTCACTGTAGATCTACGTCGCACAGGCCTCACCTTGGGAAGATGAGTTCCATGGACCTCCTCAAATGAACGCGTTGGGTCTAGTGAGCTTTTGTTCGAAACTTCTATTCTTTGGGTAGACGACGCATTTAGGAAAGTGACACCTCGTCCACTCTAAATCAAGCCATTCATGGAACCGTCGTTCACATGCAGTCGCGTCAGCGACGTCTCAGCGTGTCTTCCCTTGTTGTCGTAAGAAACCCTACTCTATTTTCACTGTTCGCTCACTAAAACCTACAACAGGACCTTGCCCTGTTATTCGCGAAAAAGCTGTCTTTGCAAAAACACTGGTTGTGTCTGCTCAGTGACGCCAACAGCTCGGCCAATCAGTTGTGATGGATATGAGGTGCCAGATACACGCAACTCATCGATGTAATTACAGGGTACTCGACATACGAATCATTGGGAAGGAATCATAGTAACATCCGTAATGCGATTCGGTGGTTGTCTCTGCCAGCCCGCACAATGGCCACCTTCCCGTCAATCAGAGCATCTCGGGTCAAAAAGAGGCGAGGATAGTGCTTTGCTATTCGCTCTCGCACGTATAGCGTGGTCAGTTAGGTGTCGAAAACAACATTGCCGCACTCACGCTTCGATGAAACAAGCAGGTGGTTCGCGACAAGATTCGGTAAAGCGGTATTCACGACAAACTGTTGTCTCCAACAATTTTACTCCCATCCACCTGGAAGACCGAGGCATCGGAATCTTTCCGTATCATCGAGGCCGCCCAAGGCGTATTATTTCGACCTCCACCGTGGGTAGGCTTAGCGGACAATCGTCCGACGGAACTACAGCTGGGTGCGGTTATGCGCATCAAAACATGAGTGCTGACTATTGCAAAGAGTTGTACAACCAGGCCCGGTCTCTTGAATTACGAATTCACTCTGTCGTCCAAAAAGAGCGTACTCCTTATCCCTCCAGAAGGGGCTGAATGCGTCACTGAATCTAGACCGTACATCTGGCCACTGGTGGGACGCGACACTATACCGTTCAAATACCGTGATGTAATGATGCACGCGTTCGTTCATTCAGCGTGCGAAGTGATAGAGGGCGGTGTTCATACAGCATGGGGCAATGCCGAGTGAGCGCCGGTACAGCTTGAAGCGAGAGATTTAAACATCCCTTACCCAAGTTTGCTAGGCACATGACTCCCCGCAAGACGTTTACGCGAGACATCTCGTCTCACGTCGTGGAACCCTCTGTGGACGCCAGAGCCTAGCGTGACCCCTCCAGATCTACCGCCAGCATGGACTCAAGATCGGGGATGTCGGCGTCGTCGTTCCAGAAGATGGGAGTTTCGACGTATTCTTTAATATCTGTCTCCCCCCCACGCATTCTCTCCACCGACATACTGGTGTCCCCAGCAATTTCACCCCCATCCAGCTTGAAGACCGGGACATCACAATCTTTCCAGATGCCGAGGCTACAGGGCGTATCTTTTCGACCCCTACTGTGGCTAGGCTTGGCGGACAATCATCCGACGAAACTACAACTGGGTGCGATAAAAAGCCATGCACACTAAAACATAAATATTGATTATGTATTGCAAAGAATCGCACAACCAGGTCCCTTGAATTACGAATTCAATTTGTCGTCCAAAGAGGGCGCACTCCTCATCCTTCCAGAAGGGGCTGAACGTTACTACCTCAGAAACCAACGTCCGTTCCTAGAAGAGGCAGTCAAGCATGCCGTCGACTGGTACAACTTTGCAGAAGGCCGCCTTGGTCGAATCATTAGCCATGACTCCCTCTATCTAATCACTGGGTTCTATAAAGCTCGGTCCTGGTCTCTAGCTTCATATCTACAGGCGCCAGGCGCCAGTGGAGTTCATGCGCGATTCAAGGCCACCCATGTCGGTAGAGGTAACATCACAAGGAGTTACACTTGGGAGGCAACGCACGCGTTAGACTGGCGTGTAGGCCCCTCAGACTAATACTACAACGGGATACCCAACCAGTCTGTCTTCATTCAAGGGTTCAAGATTGCTGTTCGGAGCAGCATTCTGGGCACGAAACGGGTCAAAGTCAAGGCGGATTTTCCTGTTGTACGACCTCACCAAGTCACATATTACAGTGGTCTGAGGCTGTCCAACATCGGGGCTGGTTCATCCTCTAGCTGGTTCAGTGCTCCGACAGTCAACAGCCCCGGGAAGTCAGGTGCTGACTCGGACATGGGCATGCAAGAGGGAAGCTCTGATAGCGACGACGCCGCAGATGATGTTGTCATCCATCACTTTCCGCAAGTACCGAAGGTATTTCCTTGTTGTAATTTTTTAGTCATGTGTTTGAGAGTTGACGGAGGTTTCCAGCCCTTCCACCCCTCCGATATCATTAACCAATACTTGTTGCGTACTGTAAGTACTGAACAATGAGACCACCTCTCAACTCTCGCTGCTTCTTCGACTAACAAACCTTTTAGCACCCTTCTGCTGTAGTTGCCATTACCCACGATACTCAGTGGAGTGCGCTGCTTGAAACTGTGCGTAATTCAATACTGTACAACTTTAGTCGTTGACCATGTTCTTCCAGGAATTACTCCAGCCTGAAGAACTAGCGCAGGGGGATCGCCTCGAGTCATTGGTATGCAGTATGGTACCGGTAACCCGGGAAGGTGACATTGTCATCATGGTTTTCACGAACTTTACTGAGCGGCTCTTTAGGAGTGGTATACTTGCAAAGTGGCACGTCGTGAGTCTTATCCTGCCACTGAGGTTCCTAATTAATTTTCACCTCCATGGAGTGGACTGGAACACATAGCGGACGCTGAATTGGACTCGATGTCAGTAGATTTTCTCATCATTAGAGATTCGAGTCTTGGTCTAATCCTGACCACACTTTTACAGGGAGAGTCAGTCCTCTCCAATCGGATCTCCACCGTCAGTCTTTCGTCCGGTATCCAGGGGTGAAAAAATCGATAAAATCAAACAAGAACTAGGCAAGATGCTCGGTGAGCTGCTTCATCAGAAGAAGCACATATTTAATTAGTCGAACCCTGTGCATACAGGTTCCAAGCTGTCCGACGGTCGGCTCCCGTGATTCACCCTTGAACGAGACTTACTAAAGAAGAGATACTTAATTCTCAATTGGCCCGAAGGCGTCGCTCGCGATAGAGACGTGGGTTTGTTCGGCCTAAGTGTGGAGGACACGGACAAGCTTTACGACGCACTTTTCATTGACGAACAACGCCTTCGGTTTGTTCCATGCAGCGAAGGTAAGGTCTTGAGCACACACCACTACCATTGAAGGGTTACTCAGATGATCCGCAGACCAAGATGATGAGGTCCCTTCACCAACTGTCGTGTCAAGCTCAGACAGACCCCACCAGGGCGATCGTTCTGCCGCAGGAAAGCGGTCGAGGTTTAATGTGACTACAACAGATGACCTCACCCATGACGTGGTCTTCGAACGCGATGCCATATCAAATACATCCAATGATGAGACTCTCTGTACGCAACGTTCAATGCTTGCCCCTCCAATCGAGAGAGATGATACACCAAATGAAGCTCTGGAGAAGCAGTAAGCGCAACTATTTCAGCTGTTGGCACCTGCTAACTCAGAGCATGTTCTGGTTCTAGGTATGTCAATGAAAGGTCTGCACAGCCTGATGCCGAGACCACTATTTCTTCAAAAGTGGCTTTGCAAAGGATGTACCGTGAGAGGGAGTATGAAACTTTTTCCGCGCTGCGGGGTATCATCCGTCAGTTGACGGGAGAAGAATCTCGAATAAGGCACGAAATCTTGAAGAAAGGTCATTATTCACTTGACACCCTAGAGACAGCTGCTAATGGGCTTTACCTACAGCCATCGATCTTTTGTCTAACTCAGCAGGTGGCCGATCCTTCGAGGGTGAAGGTAATGTCGTGTTCCGGGAAGTCCTTTCTGTTCATGTTGACATTGTCCCAGAAACTCGCGAGAACACGAGACCGGCCATTGAGGGTAAGCCTATCAAAATATGATAGGGAGAGGTGTTCACCACACTGTATATGCATAGGCACTATGTCTCGATTAAAGCTGGAGGTACCGAACATCGAGGTCCTCCCATCCTCCAATCCCAGGTATTCAAATGCGGTTGTGCAGAAGGGTTACCGCGGGGAGGGTGAATGCTTCACTGCTCTCCGGGATGTCATTCATAAATCGACAAGAGAGGAAGTTCAGACACGTCAAGAGATCTTAAGGAAAGGTTGTAACTCAGTTGTCATGAAGGTAGCAGCTAATCGCATAACTCGCAGCCATCGCCATCCTCCTAGTAGACTCGGATGAGAAGCAGACGACACCGGCCCTTGGCGGTAGGTTCATCAGGTTACGATAAAGGGGGGTATTCACGCTTCATTTTTCCTCGACACTAAAGGACCCTGGGACAATGGTGGACATGTCTATCAGCAAGATTTTTACTCTTCGTTCAGGCCAACGCCAGTTGGGTTTTTGAACACGCCTTCACGCTATGGATTGGATTGAAAGATCGAGAGTCCCGGGGATAAAAGAAAGGTCGTGTTTTGCTTGTAACCCGACCCACAGTCACTGACTCGCTCCCTGGCAGTTGCAATCACCACTTGGAGGAGTAAGACGAATTGTTCGTCCAAGAGAAGTTCGCAGATTGTGTGAATGCCCTTCAGTAATGACCTAAAATAAACATATTGTCCAAAAGCCACGAGATCCACAATAAGTCACATGTCCTCTACTTCAAGGAGAACGTTCAATTCCGATTATCATGACTTTAGTTTTCGCCCTGTACCCTAACCGCCAATAATGTCCTGGCTGATACACCGTGCTCATCGACCATCGTCGCCTCCACCGCCTGCATGGACAGCTGCTCCTGAGCAATCCTACACGTATGGACGATTTAACGAAGCATCCGAGGAAGACTGTAACAAAGCAGATTTGTTCTGCGCCAAGAATGCAGTCGAGCCCTCTAGACTGCTACCCTCCAGCGACATCGACAGGATCGTTGGTGAGGGTAGCAACGCTTGGGGACTCGACTTTCACATCACCGATCCATCGTTTACCCAACGACAGACCTTTCAGGGTACGATATACAATCACAGCAAACTCCACAGCGGCACAGGCATCGTTACCAAGGTCGAGACGACTAAAGAATGCAAGGATTGCTGCTTGATCAGTAATCTGCCGTTCATCAGCGGTCTCTACTACCGCCCACAAGCACGCGATGGTGGGGTCTACTTTGAGGTGACCATCCACAAGATGATTGGGTTCATCGCAATAGGTCAGTGCACGGCAGCTCATGAGACACCGTACCTGAACTGACCCGGGATCGACTTTTTAGGAACTGTCTGCCGACCTTACCCCCATTTCAGATTGCCGGGGTGGCACAGGTCGAGCGCTGCCCTTCATCTGGATGACATGCGCAAGTTTTACGAGAACTCGGGTGGGGGACAAGAATCTGGCTTTTGGGAGGCGATTGGGGGTCGACCACCGGCTGTGGGAGACACCATCGGATGCGGCTATGAGTTCGGCAAGGGCGGTACCCTTTTTTTTACCTTCAACGGACATCGCCTCGTGCCGGACGCATTCAGGGGATTGTATCTTGGTAATGATCGCGACGTGTATGCTGCGGTTGGGATAGACGGGGAGAATGCGTTTACTGTCAACTTTGGTGGAGACCTTTTCAAGTGGGCGCCGGCGAATGAGTGGGGTTGGAGGTTGGATGGCCACGTTGGTAATTTGAGTGGCCCCCGGATTCCTGTAGAAGACCTACTCCCTGCCTACCGTACATGAAACTCATTTCGATTACGACCACTGCTAGTCTGGCATAAAACGAGCCATCCTCTCTTGTTTCTCGACCACCACGACCACCATACCGGTGACTTCGCCCAAATCGAGCGGCACAGTCTCACGTCCGCGTAATCCTGCACAGTTTCTGCCACACACTTATAAGACTCCACACGACGAGAAATGACTTCTGTTTCTCCACGTGCATCCGGATTTTGGGCCACCACATTCAACAGGTCCAGCTACACAACCATGCACGACGGCGAAGACGTCGAAGTCGCAGACGAATACGTCGACAGCCCGGAATATGACGGCAGAACACCTCTGGACAAGACCATAGATCGCATCGGCATGGGTGCGTGCTTCGTATCTGCCCCACCCCTCAGTGCTCACCCCTTGTAGGGAGCTATCAGTGGACACTCCTGTCACTATGTGGATTTGGTGAGCCCTCCTGTGCCCTCCTGTGCACGTCGTATACTCACCTCTGCCCTAGGCTGGATGGCAGACAACGTGAGTTTACCACTACAGACTCCTCGAGCGCCCTTGACTTGTCGCTCAGATGTGGATTCAAGCGGTCGCCATAATCCTTCCTCGCGTACAGCAACACTACTCAGGTACACCATCCACTCAGCGTAGCTGACTCATTCCCCACTAATACTCGTAGTCCCCGACCATTACATCGGGACTCTGTCATCGTCCATGTTTGCTGGGATGATGATCGGTGCAATTGGGTGGGGAACCTGTTCTGACCTCATGGGTCGGAGTGCTGCGTTTAACGCGACACTCTTTTTCACTGCCCTATTTGGCATGCTGGCTTCATTCGCGACATCATTCTGGGCGCTCTGCTTGCTCCTATTCTTTCTTGGCAGTGCAGTTGGTGTAAGTCCGCCGTCGCCATATTCGTCGAACCGCGCTAATCACACTGCCTTGGCTAGGGTTCTATGCCCACGGACGGTACCCTTCTTCTCGAGCACATGCCAAAAGGGAAACAATACTTGGTTACCGCTCTCTCTGTTTTCTTTTCTTTTGGATCCGTCTTTTCAGCGCTTGTCGCTCTCTTGATCCTTCCTGGACGTTCATGTTCACCGAATCAACCTTGCAGTCCCTCTGGAAATAATGGCTGGCAGTACGTCCTCGTCTGTCTTGGTCTCATCGTAAGTACAGTCCGTCGTGCTGAGCATCGCCATCCATTCATTTGTACAGACGCTGTCGATGTTCCTTGCCCGCATTGTATTCTTCCGGTTGCACGAGTCACCACGATATCTCGTCCATGCCGGTCGACATCAAGAAGCTCTAGAGTCCCTTCAGCTCATCTCTCGTTTCAATGGATCCGACATCACTTTAGGCCTTCACGACGTGGACGACCGGCGACCACCTTCACCACGTCCTTCCAATGGGTCCGACGAACGCGAGCCTTTTCTCTCTTCTTCACAGGAAACGCGTGCTATGTGCGAGGCAGGCGGAGATGCGGCGGGAAACGGCGCATCCAGCGACCCACCAAGGGACGATAGCGTGAAAGATTACCAATCTACGGGTGACTCTCCCAACTCGCTCGATTCGCATTCGTTCGTGACACCCGTCGAAGAATACCCCCCACGAAGATTCAGTGTGGCTAGCATTGGAAATATTCCGTCGTCATCCCATCCGGATGCGCTGCATGATGAGACGAAGCGTCAATCCACCGTTCCGCGCGTACGCCGACATTCTACGCCATTGCGCATATCCCGACCGTCTTCGGTCGTTTCGGCCGACTTCAAAATGCGGTGTGGTGGTGTGCTTCCAAGGTGGATCCGACGACCTTTAATGGCATGGCTTGATCGCGTAGCGATGGTGTTAAGCCCCGAGTGGTGTCGGACGACGCTGTTGGTGTGGGCAGTGTGGTTTTTAATGTCCCTCGGTACGTCCCAAGCAATCGTGGAATTGACCATGCGACCGAACATATCACCAGCTTACACCATGTTCAACGTGTATTTTCCGAAATTGTTGGAGACGGGGAGGGGAAACTCGACCCCGAAATCGCTCGAAGATAATTTGTGGGACGTGGTCATCTTTACCCTAGGTGGATGTCCGGGTGCCCTTGTATGTCGTCTTCTTGGTTATCCCCGTGAAGAGGTTTTAACTGACGCACGGATATAGCTCGGAGCGTACATGGTCGAAAGCTCTCTCGGACGGCGGCTATCTTTGGCGGGGATGACCCTGTTGACGGCATTCTTTTGCATGATGTTTGTGATGTTCGACGATCCATTTTTGGTTCGCATCAGTTCGGTGGGGATCAGTTTGGCTGCCACGGTGGGTTGCGATCCGAGCTCGTTCGTCGTGGGATTGACTAACCCATGGATGGATAGACGATGTATGCAGTGTTGTATGGGTACGTCTCGTTCTCGTAACGTTGGTTACGGAAAATGGCTCAATGCTGTCATAGATGGACGCCCGAGATCTTTGGCACCAGGGTACGCGGAACAGCGTGCGGGATTGCATCGGCGCTCTCTCGAATGTACGTCACCCCCTCCATTGCGCGATTTCCGCACTCATCTTCCACAGAGGCGGGATGATCGCACCCCTCTTGGGCGGTACGCTGCTCTTCATCAATCGTGCTTTTCCCGTGTATACAAGCGTAGGCGTATACCTCGTCACCGCGCTCTGTGTCATACTCTTGCGCGAGGAGGCTGGACAGCAGGGAAACGGAGAGCGGGGGTTGATGCATTGATAACATGGAGGGGAGTAGCAGCGTATATATGGCGTCTGAGGGGAGGAGACATGTCTGGGCTGGGGAAGCATTGCATTTTGCATACTAGAGTGAGTCAAGTTCATTGCTACGGTCGTATCGTCTCCGTGCATCATTTATAATGTCTTTTAATCGTGTATATATCCGCGTGTAGTACGTGTACCGTATGATACGATGTTGTAACTGGACGTTATGTTACTTGGACGAGTACTTTGAAGTGGAACGCACGACCCGCTCATTCGACAAGAGCCTAGGTTCGATCGCGGCGCCATCGCTGCTGTCGGAGATGGCACCTGGCAATGACAACTGCCCCCGAAATTTATCAGGGGCGAATCAGTGCTTTTGGCGAGCGTTATCATAGTAGCGCTTTGGACAGCCTTCGCCAAGGAAAACCAGGAGATGAAAACGTAACGTGCGCAACCCGTTCCTCGATCTAACAAGATCCCTCTACTGGTTCGGAGAGGTGCCCTGTCGAACCATGGGCAAGGACGCAGCTTGATCCTTGCCACATGGCACCTCCCTAGTCACGCACGCGTCAACACGGCTCTACAGTAGACGACAACTATGACTTACCTGCCAGGCAGACGCACAGCACATCGTCGAGCAGCGCAACGAAAACGGAGGTGTAACGAGAAAACATGTTTAGGAGGATGACTGGAGGAAGGTCTCTGCAGCGCGTTATATGGGTGCAGTCGCACGACATACGCCGTACAACCATCTGTGGTATTTGCCTCGTTGAAACGAACTACACGTGTGGACGTCGTTTGAGAACGTTGCTACCCCGAGGATGTCCGGTTGATCCATCAGCGCATGGTGAGTAGGGATGAGACCCAGCTGAAAAACGGACGAGCGCACGCGACCAGTGACTTGGTGTTTCAGTTCACTAACGTCATGGTCTCCGGCGCCTTTTTCAGCTTCGTCTCGTTCTTGTTTGAAAAGCTACTGGGAGCCCGCACTGACAGGCGGAATCGCGGCCTTCTGTTAAATCGAGATCGACCTGGATCGAGGTCGTGACAAGTTTCGACTCTGATGCTGCTTTTAGTGAGAACCTGCTAAAGTTGAAAGGAGGGCCAGCTACTCTGGAGCTACTAGACACACGCCGTGCACTTAATGGCCTTTCGATACGTCTCTGTAAAAGGTTCCGTGGGGACAGCGTCAAACAGGTGATTCGCAATGCAAAGTAACTTGTAAGCTTTGGCATGCTTTTTGAAACACCATCACCTGCGAACTCAGCCGAGGGGCCGGACGTCCGAGGGTGCAGCCTGGTCTTCGAGGGCATTCGATACAATGCAAAGACGATGTCAATGATCTATATTCAAGGCGTGCCTCAAGATCTTTGGTCACATTCAACAAATCAGCGGCCACATCACAATCAGGGTTCCTGTGTACTACCATTCCTCGATGGCGCCTGATATACTTCGATGATACCAGCGATCGCACCGTTTGTGACGACACCGTCGAACGAAGCAGTCGTTGTGCCATTGATAATGCGATAGTAGGACGTTTCACCGCCTCCCAAATCGGTGAATCTTCCAAGTCGTGTCGAGGCGCTGACGTTGAACTGATATGGGATATCGTTGGTATTGGCGCACCCGGAGAATGATGCGTTGGCTCCGCTCATCGCGACGTCGACGCTCAGGTGGTATAGATG
>JBBPOF010000267.1:0-31203 GCA_038091315.1 Porphyrellus cyaneotinctus | reverse complement strand
TTAAAGTTTGATAGCTGTCATATATAACCCTTGATGGAAGCATTACTGATGGTTGCCATAGTTACTGTATCATGGCAACCACCTCAACTGACACTATTTAAGCACTGGTTTCATCACTTATGCCTTTTAGATTCACTATGCATCCCATCCCCTCTGTTAACGCTGAGCGTAGAGTCTAGCGAAGGAAGAGCCGTAATGTCTCGAGGGTGGTACTCACGAAGAGACGCAGCGACCTCGGATGGTATCTCGTGCTCGCAAACGGCGACAACACAGAAGTGGGCCTCAGGCAAGGATGGAGAGCCTTCCTGGAAGTGGGTCTCAGGCAGTCGGGACTGTCTGGCACTAGACACTAAGCTGGGATTGCGTAGAACTAGCTGGGGAATACGAGTACATGGCAGCTACTTTATATATGGAGGATCGGAGTACGAAATGGGAGCGAGAGATCCCATTTTGGGAGAATGCTGTCCATAAAGGGAAACGGAAAGACGGAGAGCCGTCGGGAAGAAGCACGACGGGATTCCGTTAGAAGGAAAGGAAGACTAAAGCGGAGAAGCGGAATCCCATATCAGAAAGGGAAAGAAGTCTAAACGGAACGGAGCGGAAGCGGAGTTCCGTGTCTAAAAGGGTAACGGAGTTCCGTTGTCTAAAAGGGAAAACCATCTAAGAAGCGGAAGGAGAAGGAGACGACGAACGCGAAGGGGACGGAACAAAGGATCCGAAAGAGAGAGAGGGGTCAGAGAGCCCTGCCGCGAAAGAGGCCCAGGGGAGGTTCCATGCCTCGTAGTCAGGGACGAGAGTTACTGAGGATGACAAAGGGCTGTCATCTAGGGTAGGCTCAACGTAAGAGGGGAAATTTGTAACACCCTCTTCTCAAAAAGAAAACATCCTTTCTCTGGCCTCTAATGGTCATTCTAGTCGTTCTATTGCCTCCAAACTAGGTGTCAGCCAGTCTACGGTCTCTAGGGTACTCAGGAATCTCCTGCCCAATAGACCTAGACCTCTTTCTGGCTGTCCCTCCAAGCTTTCAGCCACCTCTCAGCATGCTATCATCACCCAAATAACTACAGGCAGAGTTGCCAATGCTGTCCAGGCTACCCACCACATCAATTCCATCATTCCAAGTCCAGTCTCCTCACAAACAGTAAAAAGGGTTCTTAAAAAACATTCATTCAAGGGTGTAACAAGGAAGAAAAAGCCACTTCTTGCTGCAAGAAATAAGAAGAAGCATCTATATCTCTATGGATACATATTCAAATTACATAAATATTTTTTTCACATATAGCCAGGGGCATGTGCTTTCCACCACCCACTTATACTTTGGCTCTGTTTGTTCTTTCCCCTGAGTTATATAACAAACACTTCAAAGTCTCGAAATATTGACTCAATTTTGGAAGTTACTGTATAAAGTAGCTGCCCATGTACCTGTATTCCTTAGCTAGTTCTATGCAATCCCAGCCTAGTGTCTAGTGCCAGACAGTCCCGACTACCTGAGACCCATTTCCATGTTGTCACCATTTGCAAGCACGAGACACCATCCGAGGTCACTGCGTCTCTTTGTGAGTACCACCCTCGAGACATTATGGCTCGCCCTTTGCTAGACTCTACACTCAGCATTAACAAAGATTGTATCTACATTCCCCCTACCGACACCCTCTGCTGTGATGTCCTTCGTTGCTGCCATGATCATGAGACCACCAGCCACCCCGGCTTCCTTAAAACCTGACAGCTTGTCACTGTGGAATACTGGTAGCCTGGCCTAGTCCAATTCGTCTGGAAATACATTGAAGGCTGTGCTGTTTGCCAGGCCAACAAGGTTAACATGCATTCCATGTGTCCCCCTCTTTCCCCCATTAAGTCCCTTGCCTCCCATCCTTTCCAGCAGATCTCTTGTGATCTGATCACTGATCTCCTGGAATCCTCCAGCTTTGACTCCCTTTTGGTCGTGGTGGACCACAGCCTTATGAAGGGGGTAATCCTTTGCCCCATCAAAAAAACTATCACCGCTGAAGGCATAGCCACCCTCTTTTTCCACAAAGTTTTCAAATGCTTTGGCCTTTACGATAAAATCATCTTTGATCACAGCCCCCAATTTGCCTCTTCCTTCACCAAAGAACTCAGCCGCCTCCTGAACTACGACCTCTCCCTCTCCACCACGTATCACCCACAGTCTGATGGTGAAACAGAATGTGTGAATCAAGAAGTCAAAACCTTCTTGTGGATCTATTGTAGATCTCACACCACCTCCTAGGCTGATTCCATTATCCACGCAGAGTTTGCACACAACCATCGCCCTCATTCCATCACTGGCAAGTCCTCCTTCTACCTCATGATGGAATATGAACCATGCACACTTCCCTCTGCTCTCCCTGAATCTTCTGTCCCTGCTGTAGAAACCCATCTCAAGGCCCTCTCCACTGCTTGAGATGAAGCCCTCGCAGTCCATGAACTCGCCTGCCAAGTAATGGCCTCTCGCGTCTGCTCCAAGTTCAAACCATTCCACAAAGGGGATAAGGTTTGGCTAGAAGCCCGCAACCTGAAACACGACCTTTCATTTTCGAAGTTTGCACCCAAACGAGAAGGACCCTTCTGTATCACAGACATCCTATCTCCCCTGTCTTACAAACTCCGCCTCCCACATACCTGGAAGATCCACCCAGTGTTCCATGCTTCCCTCTTATCCCCCTATCATGAAAGCTCCGTCCACAGCCCAAACCATCCGAAACCCCCACCTGACCTCATTAATGGCGAAGAGGAGTTTGAAATTGACAAGATTCTACACCACCATGGGCCTCCTTCTCACTGCTCCTTCTTGATCCTGTTAACGCTGAGTGTAGAGTCTAGCGAAGGGCGAGCCGTAATGTCTCGAGGGTGGTACTCACGAAGAGACGCAGCGACCTCGGATGGTGTCTCGTGCTCGCAAACGGCGACAACACGGAAGTGGGTCTCAGGCAAGGATGGAGAGCCTTCCTGGAAATGGGTCTCAGGCAGTCGGGACTGTCTGGCATTAGACACTAAGCTGGGATTGCGTAGAACTAGCTGGGGAATACGGGTACATGGGCAGCTACTTTATATAGGGAGGATCGGAGTACGAAATGGGAGCGAGAGATCCCATTTTGGGAGAAGGCTGTCCGTAAAGGGAAACGGAAAGACGGAGAGCCATCGGGACGAAGCAAAGCGGGATTCCGTTAGAAGGAATGGAAGACGGAAGAGGAGAAGCGGAATCCCATATCGGAAAGGGAAAGAAGCATAGACGGAATCGGAGCGGAAGCGGAGTTCCGTGTCTAAAAGAGGAATGGAGTTCCGTTGTCTAAAAGGGAAAACGTCTAAGAATCGGGAAGAGAAGGGCTCGACGAACGAGAAGGAGACGAGACGAAGGATCCAAAAGAGAGTGAGGGGTCGGAGAGCCCCTGCGCGAAAGAGGCCCAAGGGAGATCCCATGCCTCGTAGTCGGGAACGAGAGTTACTGAGGACGAAGAGGGGCTATCGTCTAGGGTAGGCCCAACGTAAGAGGGGAAATTTGTAACAGATCCGATGGAAAAGGATACATAGCCAAAGAAGACTCATGGATTCCTGAATTCGATCTGGAACATGCCAGAACTCTTCTCACCACTTATAAGTGGGCTCATCCCAAGGCTTTCCCCATTCCCTCACAATGACTTTCCCTACCTCCCAAATGTCCATTCACTGCCACCTCTCCTTCATCGTCCACCCTACCACCTCCATCCATGGCATGGTTCCCACCCCAGATAACTATGAACTCCTTAAACTCCTACTCATGGATCCCAGCCTCTCCACTACCCTCGCTCAAACCAAATTCCATCCTAGACATCCTTGTACATGTCTTCCATACTGCCATCTCCCTGCGCCAGTTCGTATGCTACATCCATATCCCCAATGACAAACCTGCTGACGCCCACCTCCTCGCTGCCAACCATCTCGCCCACATCAATATGGGCAATGTTACCAACAACCTTCTCACTGTGCTCACCCAGCTGGGCATGCTCGACTTTGCTGTTGAAGTTGATGAAGCCCTCCAAAACAATATTAATCCCCCACTGTCTAACCTTGCTCGACTTCCCCCTTGACGAACCACCACCCCTGCACCTAGACCTCCCTCACATGCCCCTTCCTCTGACTCTTCATCCGGTGGCTCTGTCCACCTCATCCAACTCTGCCTCCATCCTCCTTCCACCCCCAGAGAACGTGCCATCACCATCACCGAACTCATGCGCTGACAGTTGAACAACATCCTCCCCCTCAGTCACCCTCATTACGGTGACACGTGTCATCTTTGTCACCGCCTCAGCCATATGAAAAAGGACTGTCTCTTGTACACTTGCCCTCACTGTCGCCACACCCAATCCGGACACTATGCTGCCCTTTGCCTCCATCACCCTCATACCCCACCACGTGCTCCCTCCTCCTCTCCTCCCCAAGGGTCTTCTGAGACCTCTTTAGGTTTCACCTTGGCCACCAACCCTGCCCCACCTTCCATGTCTGCTCCCTCCTCTGATGTTGAAGAGATCACTTCCACCATCGCAGAACCAGGTTGGTCTACTCTACCAGGTACCCTATCTTCCCCTCACTACAAGCCACAACCCCTTTCTCCTCCACCGTCAGAATCCATCTCCACTGTGTCCTCCCTCACCCTGTCCCCCTGTCACTAATTTTCAGTGATCACAATAACTATGACAACTATGATGACAATGCCATGTCTAACATGACTGGGGAGCCGGTTGGGAACTAGTATTGGTAGAGCAAACAACAGTGTGTTTGCCATAACCGGGGGGTAATGTTATGATCCACCCCTATCCTATTTCATTTCTCTTTCCTTTTACCTATTCTGGACTTATCTCTTTTCTCAGCAATGACTCACCTCGTTCCATCACATTCCATGAACTTCCACTTGTTTCATCATCACCCTCCTTCCATCATATTCTATTATCTTCCATTTCGCTTAGTCAACTTCCCTTCTATGCCTGCCCTAAAGTCTCCACAGTAGTATATAAGTCGTCGCTCTGATGCCCTTGTACCTTAAAGTAGACCTACTCAATTCTCCCAGAATAGTAGTTCTCTCACTCACTCCCTTGTTGTTCACCTTGCTTCAAGGCATCCCTCGAAACCTTGTTGTGCATTCTCTCGTGTAAACATCCCTTGACCTGCATCTATGTTGATCAGACTGGTTACCTCGTTGCATGTTCTCTCACGTGAACATCCTTTGACCCATGTCTATGTTGACCAGACTGGTTACTCGAATCCTTGACCCTCGATGCTATTCACCTTGAGTTCACACCAGTCGCTACCTGCAGCTGTTGTAACAGGTGAGTGGTGGAACTTCTGGAAGACATGGCAGTTAGTGGAAGGATGGAGGGACTTGAAGTCCCATCGAGCAGCCATATATCCTGAGGAGAGCTCAGAGTTGATGGATCCCTTTCTGGAGGAGTATGAAATCCCTGGTCCTGTGATGGAGTAGGAGAAGGTCTGCAACTAGATGAAGAGAAACTAGAAGGAGCAGAGGAATCAAAGTCAGAAAAAGAGTTGGATTGAAAGAGCTTGAAGTGATGAATGATAAAGATTGGATGCCTGACTTTTTAGAGACACAGGCAAGAGGAGAACTAGATCTTTTGTTACATTGACATGAAAAATCCAGTTTTGAAGGGAGGTCTCATGCTCACATACTACAACAACATGGAAAAGAATCTTGCTCTTCAATTAGAGAGAGTGGAAGAATGTCTTGCAAGCAGGTGCAATCTCTCAAGCAGTGACTAGATGATCCACATATGATTGCATAGATCTAGTTAGAGAAACTACATACTATACATGGGCTATGTATTTATAGGTGGGGGATTGGAATATGAATTGTAATAAGAGATATGATTGAGGAGATGGCAGTCCATATGGAAAAGTGGAAAGATGGGAGAGTGACAGAAAGAAGAAGAGCTGCAGTGGATATGAAGACAGAAGAGTGATGGGAACAGAACAAAGGAACAAAGTGAAGTGCTGCATTTCAATAGAAAAAGGCATGAGACACCTTATTAGCCAAATGGAAAAATAGAGTTTTGATACCAAATAAGGAAAGCAAAGAGTTATATCAGAAAGAGAATGGGAAAGGTGCATCAAAGGTGAAGTCCTACTCTAGGTCAGGCTCCATCCAAGCAGCAGGAGGCTTGGAGTAAGACTCTAGGAGTTTCTGTAAGGTGAGTTCAGGAAAAATTGTAACACAACTCCACCACCCCCACATGAAAACCTACTTTAAAAAGAGAGGGACCCTTCAGGATCACTCATGTTCTCTCACACACTTCTTACCAACTCAAACTTCCCCTGATCTAGAAGATACATAACATCTTCTATGCCTTCCTTCTCTCCTCCTATGAAGAGATTCCAGAACATAGCCTGAACTCTTACAAACCACTTCTTGATCTGATTGCTGGAAAAGAAGAATACAAAGTTGATAAGCTCCTCACTCATCGCAGATCTTTAAAATTACATCAATTTCTTATATTGTTGCAAGGATACTCCTTGGCTGAAAACACATGAGAACTTGAATCCAACCTCTCCCATGCTTAGACCATTCTTTCCACTAATAAGCAATATTTTCCCAATGCCCTCCTGTATGAGCCAATCAATTCTATACTATCATGGAATTTTCCATCTCCCTCTTCTTTTCTTGTCCTTAACTTGTCCTAGCTCTTGTAGCACTTTTTTTTTCTTTTTTACAAGTTCTTCTGTAGATATTTCTATATATCTCTTCCTTATCTTCAAGGTGTTATAATTTTTCCTAAGCTCACTCTATAGGAATCCAATCTGGAGACTACCACTTCTTGGATGCCACTTCTTGAACAAGACTTCTTCCTTGATCTATTGGTCACATTCACTTCTCCCTTCAACTCATAGGATATCTCTGGTCCTTTCTTCTTTCTTCGTTTAGATGTAGCTCCTTGCTTTCTCCTTTTGATATCAGAACTCCATTTCCTCTTTTGGACTAATAAAATGCCCAAGGCCTTTTATTTAAGACATGGCTCTCTGCATTTTCTGATATATTCACTTCTGTTTTAGTATTCCACTTTTATGTTTGTTGTGTCACCCTTATATCTTTCTCTATAGACTGCCATCTTCTTGGCTGTGTCTCTTATTACAGCCTATATTCCAATCTCCTCTCTATAAATATGCAGCCACTTATATAGTAATTCCCTAACTAGATCTACACAAACCAACATATTGTTTCTGGTCATATATTTGAGGGATCGGACCCACTTGCAAGAAACTTTCCACTACTCTATAGTAGAGTAGATGAGACCCCTTCATGCTGTAGTTATCTACTGGCATGAGATCTTGAGACTAGTAGCTTGATTTGCTTCACTCATCTTCAAGACTAGATTCTTCATGTTAATATAACAAAAAATTTAGTTCTTCTTCTGTCCCTATCTTTGCACAGTAGAACATTGTCAAAGTCCAAATCTCTGCATCTAAGTCTGATGGAGGTTTGGAGGTAAAGGGAAAGGTTAGCAAAGGTATGGACCAGATATCTGATGGAGGTAATGGAGGAGGGTGTTACAAATTTCCCTTCTTACGTGGAGCCTACCCTAGATGACAGCCCTTCGTCATCCTCAGTCACTCTCATCCCCGACTACGAGGCATGGGACCTCCCCTGGGCCTCTTTCGCGCAAGGGCTTTCCGACCCTTCACTTTCTTTCGGTTCTCCTTCTCGCCCGTCGTCTCCGTCTCCTTCCGCTTCCTAAACGTTCTCCCATTTTAGACAAGGAACTCCGTTCCTCTTTAGACACAGAACTCCGCTTCCGCTCCGTTCCGTCTGTACTTCTTTCCCTTTCTGATACGGGACTCCGCTTCCCTACTTCTAACTTCTATTCCTTCTAACGGAGTCCCGCCTTACTTCTTTCCGACGGCTCTCCGTCGTTCCGTTTCCCTTTATGGACAGCACCCCTTCCAAAATGGGATCTCTCGCTCCCATTTCGTACTCCAATCCTCCCTATATAAAGTAGCTGCCATGTACTCGTATTCCCCAGCTAGTTCTACGCAATCCCAGCTTAGTGTCTAGTGCCAGACAGTCCCGACTGCCTGAGACCCACTTCCAGGAAGGCTCTCCATCCTTGCCTGAGGCCCACTTCCGTGTTGTCACCGTTTGCGAGCATGAGATACCATCCGAGGTCGCTGCGTCTCTTCGTGAGTACCACCCTCGAGACATTACGGCTCTCCCTTCGCTAGACTCTACGCTCAGCGTTAACAGAGGGACTAGAAGGACTCAGTGCAGGATGTATGTGTCATGCCCTTGTCAAGGCTTGCATCCTTATTTGCAGGAGCAGAGGTTCTAGGTAGGAACAGAGGTGAAGAGGTAGAATTATAGTTGATATTCGAACTGAGATCTGACATATGAAATTACAGGAGTAATATACTATGAAAATGGAATTAGAGTTTGGATAAGTAGAATGTAGAATGCATGGTGAGATATGAAGGAAAACAATAAAAGAATGGAGGGTAGCATGAGGATAGGAATGAGGTACAGGGAATACATGTGGAAACAGATGAAAGGAGTGAGAGGCATTGATGTACTGTAGAATGTAAAACACAGGGTCAGAATACATACAAAGTCCAAGGCAGTATAACAGAGGTCTGAGGCAGAGGGAGAAAGTCTGAAGTGATGTTCTGTGGCAGAGTTGAGGGCATACTGGAGTTGGCATGAAATAATGCAGAGGTACTCAGAATGGTATAGAGTTGGCACATAGGGGTTAGGGGCTTTGGCATGGATATGACAGTGCCCCTCTGTTAGGACTGAGTTCTCAAGGCCAGAATAGGTGAACAATAGGATTTTGCTTATGGAGTGTGGACTTGGGTGGACTGAAGTGAAATGGAGGTGGACTGTAGTGGACATTGCTTTGATTCATGTGGAGATGTCATATGACATGGTTTGTTGATCATCTCCAAGTTAGAGTGGAGTCTGAAAACAGATATAAAAGATGAATGTCCATTGGACTTGTTTCTTCATCTTCCATTCCCTACTCAACACAGCCACAATCCACCACTCAACATGTCCAATGCCACACATTCCCCGACTCCCCTCTCTACATTGGAGAAGATGGCTAAACTGGCAAAGCAGCTAGTGAAACTAAGCACTGCAAGGAGCAAGAGAAAGACAAGCAAGCAAGCTAAGTATGTAAGGCAGCAGAATGCTGGGAGTGTGAGAGGAAGCATGCTGAGAAGAAGGCCAAAGAGGAGGTAGAGCACACTTGGAGAGAGAAGGAGGAGTGTAGTTCAAGGACAAGAAGGTATGCACCCTGCAAGTGTATGTGGAATAGGAGATGAGGAAGATGGCAGAGCTAATGAGAGCAATGGACGAGGATGTGTGGGAGAGACTCCAGATGGTGAATGGGAAGGGAAAGGTAAGGGACAGAAGCAAGGCAAGTATGAAACAACCAAAAGGGCCAGAGCAAGCTTGTAGAAAGAGAAGGAGACTGAGAATTGCATGATGATGAATGGAGTAGGATAGGTGGTTCCTTTGGAAAGGCTTGAGGATGTCATTCATTATATTCAGACAAGAGGGTGTGAGTGTGGATAAGGTTGGATTTGGATTCCCACATATTTTTGGCTGAAGAGTATCCCTTCCAGGACACAAGGTATTGACAGCATCAGTAAAACCCATAATAGGCCAGGATCTTATCTACCTTATACCCCTCTTCTTCAGTAATAAGGTCAAACAGGGGTTTGTGGAAGTTTCGACCATATTTCAGGGTCTCCTTATAGGAGGAGAGAAGAGAAGCATGAAAGACATTGTGGATTTTCCATGTAGGGGGAAGTTTGAGGCAGTAGGTGGTATGGAAAAGCACCTGAGTAATCTCAAAAGGGCATTCTCATTTGGAAGTGAGTTTTTGCAACAGATAATGAAGTTAAAGATTTTTGGACTCAAGCCAAACAAAATTTCCTATTTTCCAAGGGGTGAATTTAGAAGTGATCCACTCACACATGATCTGTTGAGCATGTTGGTAGGTGGTGTAAGCTTCTTTTCAGACAGAGTCTAGAGAATCAAGGCATTTCTTGAGTGCAGGAAGGAAGGTTTTTATGATGGTAGGATATGTTCATGGTTCATATTCCATCATGAGAAAGAATGGAGTTTGTTTGATAATGGAATGGACAGTGGAATTATGGAAGAATTCAGCCATGGGCAGAAGGGAGGCCTATTTTATCTGATTGCCATTGCAAAAAATGTGGAGGTAGGTTTCCAGCTCCTGGTTTACACATTTGGTTTCTCCATCAGTCTGGAGATGATAGGCAGAGAAAAGGGCAAGGTTGTATTGCAGGAAGAGGGCAAGCTCCTGTGCAAAGGCAGAGGTGAACTGAGGACCTTGGTCTGAGACACATTTGTCATAGAGTCTGAAGTAAGGGAAGATGTTTTTGAAAAATAGGGTGGTGATTCTGGTGGCATTGATTATTTATGGCAAGGAAGGAAAATTACCTCCTTTGTAAGACCATGGTCTACCATGACCAGAACAGAGTCAAATCCATCAGAAATAAGAAGTCTGGTAATGAGATCCACAGAAATGAACTGGAAGGGGTGGATTGAGGCGACAGGAAGAGGAGTGAGTCCAGAAACAGTGGTGTGAGTGTTAACCTTATTGGCCTAACAAGTGGTGCAACTGGTAATGAATGGTGGATGAAGAAAGTGAGTCCAGGCCACCAATAATCACAAGTTATGTGGTGGACAGTGCAGAAATAACCTTCATGTCCCCTGGTGGGAGAGGTGTGAATGGCTTTCAGAAGCTTATGATGATAGGGCTTCAGGACATAAAGGCATCCTTTGAAGTAGAGAGCTCCTTCAATAAACTGCCAATCCACTTGAGTAGTTCAAGAGAGGAGTGGGATGTCAAAAGCAAGAGCATTTAGAATGTCAGTGACTAGGAAATCCTCCCTAGAGGATTTGATGATTTTTATGGCAAGGAAGGCATCAAGGATATGGATGCCATGGAAAAAGGGTTCTGGAAAGACTTCAGGGAGAAGGAGAGTGACAGCAAGGTGTTTCAACTTCTCTGCTTACTCTGCTCCCATCCCACTTCCACAAACTTCCTACAGACAAAGAGGACCTCTATGAGGATTGTTCAGAGAATCCAGTAAGACACAGGGCAGGAGGTGGAGGTAGTGTTGGTAGCGAAGACCCAGATGACTCCTTTGACACCTCTGATGATGACAAAGAATCTATCACCAACCAGAATAATGACCCCTTAGTCAACCTTGCTGACGCTATCTGTGACATGATCCACCAAGCCCTTCATCACAGAAGAATCTTCTCCAAACCCAAAACCAAAGTCCATGAACCAGACACCTTTGATGGATCTGATCCAAAGAAACTTTGCTTGTTCACTGTCCAATGTGAACTCAATTTCCAAGCCAACCCCCAATCATTCAGAATGGACCATAACAAAGTCATGTTTGCCCAATCTTATCTCAAGGGTATGGTCCTTGACTACTGTACTTCGAGCTGGACCTGCTCGGAGATATAGCTCCAGAGCATCAGCTGCTCTGGATGGATGACTGGCAGTCATTCCTCTATGAGCTCCAAGCCAACTTTGGCTCCCATGATCCCATTGCTGAAGCAAAGGCTCAGCTCAAGCAACTGTGCATGCATGATAACCAGCACATTAGCAAGTACATCATTGAGTGGAATCGACTTGCAAACCAAGTCCATGAGTGGGGTTCCAGTGCACTCTGCCAGAGCTTCTATAATGGACTTCCAGACTGCATCAAGGATGAGATTGCTCGTCAGGGCAAACCTGACACTATCTATGCAATGCGCACTCTTACACAACAAATCAACCAAAGGTATTGGGAACATAAAGAAGAAGTAAACTGCACTTTCAAAACTTCTGGTTCATCCTCCAACACCAACAACTTGTCCTCCTGTTCCTCTGGCTCCACTCCTGCCACACCATCATCCACCTTGAATAACTCCGGTGGCAAGTCCAAGGACTCTTCTGAGTCTAAGGGCAAGTCTACCAATATCTCCACTCCCAAATTTGACCTCTCGTCGAAGCTCAGCGCAGATGGCAAGCTCACCACTGCTGAACTCCAGTGTTACTTTGATGAGAAACTCTGCATGTTCTATGGCCTAGCTAGTCACATGGCAAAGGAGTGCAAGAAGTCTTCCTTGAAGGCTTCCAAGGATTGTGTGGCTACTATCACCACACCTCCAGAAGGCAAACCAGACAACTCTAAGGAGTCAGAAAAATAGTCCACAACCTCCATAGCTCCACATGGTCTAGAGGTTGCATTGACGACAACCGCACACCAAAGGAGATTTGACTTAACACATCTGCTCTCTCTATTGTTTCCTTGTCCTAGAACACAACTGGCTCACCCACCACAATCCATTGATTGATTGGATTACAAGCAGTATATCATTCCATTCACCTGTGCAAGCCATGCCAGCACCTCCAAGCTCACCCCCGCAGCCTCTGGTAACACCTCCAGCTGACTTTTCTGATCCGCCACATTTCCATGATTGCAAAGCCCCTCCTATTGTGTTTGTTAGTGCCCCTGTGTTTGTACTAGCTTGCCGCTTGGAAGGCTTTGTGAAATTTAGCCTCCAAATTTGTGCCAAGGAGAGTAATCTCCGTTCCTCTGCCACTTCCAAAGATCCAGTAGATCTCTTTGGTATACCTCTGGACTACCATGAGTTCGCTGATATATTTAGCAAGAGCAAAGCATCTTCCCTACCCCCTCATCATAAATATGACCTAAAAATCAATTTGGAAGAAGGCACCTCTCCTCCCCTTGGTATCCTTTATTCTCTTTCCTCCATAGAGCTTGAGGCACTTCATACGTTCCTTGATGAGCACCTCACCAGCAGATTCGTCCATCCCTCTACCTCTGCTCATGCCACTCCAGTCCTGTTTGTCCACAAGAAGGATGGTTCACTCCACCTCTGCATTGACTTTCGAGGACTGAACAAAATCATGAAGAAAGACCAATACCCACTTCTGCACATCTCCAACCTCCTAGATGCTCTGAGCAACACCAAGATCTATACCAAAATTAACCTCCAGCATGCATACCATCTGATCTGCATTGCCAAGGGTGATGAGTGGAAGACTTCCTTCCAGATGCATTATGGCTCATATGAGTGGCTGGTAATGCCCTTCAATCTCATGAATGCCCCTGCTGCTTTCCAGCAGTTCATGAATACTACATATCTTCACAGATCTACTTGATATCTACATGATTGTCTACCTCAATGACATCCTGATATTCTCCATAGAAAAATCCACTCATAATGAGCATGTCTGGAAGATATTCCAATGACTCCATAAATACAACCTATACATGAAACCTGAGAAGTGTGAGTTTCACATTGACTCTACAGAGTACCTTGGATACTGCCTATCTCTGGCTGGACTTACCATGTCTGCTGAGAAAGTCCAAGCCATACAGGATTGGCCCGAACCTCGTAAAGTCAAGGATGTGCAATTCTTCTTAGGGTTTGCTAACTTCTACTGTCGATTTATCAACAACTACTCCGCCATTGTCACTCCTTTCACCCACCTTACCTGCAAGGCTACACCCTGGTTGTTCTCTGATGACTGTCACTCTACATTCTGGAAACTTAAGGACACTTTCACTTCTGCACCTATCCTTACTAATTGGATGCCTGACACATCTATGATCATAGAAACTAACACTTCTGACTATGCTATTGCCAGAATATTTTCTCTCTGATGTCTGGATGAGGAAATCCGGCCTGTCGCATACTACTCTAGGATGCTGTCAGCTCCTGAGCTCAATTATGACACCCATGATAAGAAGTTACTCGCCATTCATGAGTCTTTCAAGGCTTGGCAACACTATCTTGAAGGTTCTGCACTTCCAGTCAACATTGTCACTGACCACAAAAACCTAGAATACTTTGCTACAACCAAGCTCCTGACTCACCAGCAAGCCTGGTGGTCAGAGTTCCTCTCCAGATTCAATATGGTCGTCCACTTCTATCCTGGTCAACTTGGTGTGAAACCTGATGCCCTCACTAGATGCTGGGACATCTACCCCAAAGAGTGGGACAAGAACTATGCTCACGTTAATCCACACAATTGCTGACCAGTATTCACACAAGAACAGCTCGCTGCATCCCTATGAGCCACATACTTAGCAGCTCCAGTCCTCCAGGCTAGCTCCGTCTTCAATGTCGAAAACCTCCACAACAACATTCTCTCTGCTCTCCCCTCAGACCCAGTGGCCTCTGTGCACATGTCCACTCCTCAGACACCTGACTCTCATTGGTCTATTGATGCTGAAGGTTTCCTATGTTTAGACAACCACATCTATGTACTGGATGCTGATGACCTCCAATTCCATGTCCTCCAGTATAAGCATGACCATCCACTTCTGGACACTTTGGACAAAACTGGACTTTGGAACTGATTTGCCATGAATACACTTGGCCAGGAATCAAGACATTTGTTAAGGAATGCATGTCCTCTTGTACCTCTTGTGTGTGTGCTAAAGTTCCTAGGCACAAACCATATGGCCTACTCAAACAATTCCCAATCCCAGAACATCTGTGAAACTCTATATCAATGGACTTCATCAAACAACTTCTGGCCTCCTCTGGTTACTCTGCTATCCTTGTCATTGTCGACTGCCTCTCTAAACAATGCATATTCATTCTGATGATGGACACCATAACTTCTCCAGAATTGGCTAAATTGTTCTTAATGAATGTCTTCTCAAAACACAGTGTTCCCTCCCACAGATCAGAGTATGAAATGGGAGCGAGAAATCCCATTTTGGGAGAGTGCTGTTCATAAAGGGAGACGGAAGAGCGGAATGCCGTCAGGATCAGAAGAAAGTGGAACTCTGTCTGAAATAGAAGAGTGGAAGGAGAAACGGAGCTCTGTGTCTAAAAGGGAAAGAAGCATGCAGTGGAAAGAAGCGGAAGCGGAGTTCCGTTATTCATAAGGGGAACGGAGTTCTGTGTCTAAAGGGGAAATATCTAAGAAGTGGAAGGAGAAGGAGACGATGAACGCGGAGAAGACGAGATATAGGGTCTGAATGAAAGAGAGGGGTCGGAGAGCCCCTGCGCGAAGGAAGCCCACGGGAGGTTCCATCCCTCGTAGTCAGGTATGAGGGTTTCTGAGGACGATGTAGAGGCGTCGTTCAAGGCTGGCTCGATGTAAGAAGGGAAATTTGTAACAATATCCCCTTCGTACATCTGAGACTCTGACTCAGAATGTCCTATCGCTTCCAGAACTGACCGAAGTTCCTTGGCCGTCCATCCCGGGGGTAGGGGAACGAAAGAGTCCTCCGGGGACTCGGTAGGTTGGGTCAAGTTCGGGGTCAGTACATTCAAAGAGGGAATGTCCGATTCCTTGACAATGGAGACAGATGCATCGCGGACATTGGTATTGGGAATGTCTGGGAGAGGAATTGAGACAGATGGGGCATCTATATTCGGGACAGTGGGGTTGGATATGGTCGCGACTCTAACAGATGAAGCAATGTGGATGTCGTCTGCAAGGAGGGGGAGTGAGGACTGGAGAGTTAGAGGAGGTTGTCCCCACGGGCGTCCAAGAGAGAGGCTGAGGAGTCCGTCCACCGCCATTGCTTCCCACATTAACTCCATTGTGGGCGTGAGCTCCGAGAAGAAAGAATGTGGCGTATTGTCGTCAGAGATGAGGGGGTTCCTCATGTTCGTCTGAGTAAGGGGGTGGAGTGGGAGACAAAGGTCTGGTTCGAGCCGATTCAGCAGTTCCTAAAGAGGAGGATGGGGAAGTTGATCAAGGTGGCATGGGGGAAGTGGACTGAGCGTCGGCCCAGAGGGTGGGAGCTGCTTGTTGGAAGACGTGGGACGGAAGTTGGGCAATGAGCGAGAGGATGCCGGCCTCAATGAGCATGGAGAGGATGACGTTCTGAGTCTCGAGGAGCGTCGCAATGGAGGGAGAGAGCGGTGCTGGGTCCTGCGCGAGTTGCGCACAGGAGATGGCATAGTGATGATAGAGGACGATGAGGTGGTGTACGAAGCTGTGCGATGGATAGGTCAGCAAGGCTTCGAGGGCGATGGTGGACAGAGCACGTTCGAGGACATCCGCGATGATAGCACGTTGACCTTCAGGAGAGAGAGATATGAGGAGACGGTGGATGGTGATGGTGAAACTCATTTCGCAATGGTTGAAGTAGTCGAATGATACCTCTTATAAAGGGAACACGGCCCGAGGAAGCGAGAAGGCAGATGTCTAAAAGGAAAAACCAAAACGGATAGCATACAAAACAGGTTCGGAATCTAGTCCGAGATCCATGAGGTGGAGCAGAGCTCCTTTTTCCTAATGGAGGTCGTCCATCAGGTCTTCTTCTGCCAGCGCATCCCGTTCTTCCTCCCCTAGATCGGGGGGGTCCCAGGTCTGCACTCCTCCCCATTGGTTCTCTTCATTATACTTGTACATAGAAGTCCAATAGGACTGGGGGCGGATGAGAGCCCACTTAAATCGGATCCCTGCCAACGCCATGATGGCGACGACAGGTCAATTAAGTGACCAAAATGTCCTATATAGAAAGAAGATGATGAAGGCGGCGAGCATGATAACAAGGTCGAATTGACCGAAAGAGATGGAAAACGAGATGGTGGTTTGCATGATGATGGTGAGCAAGGATGAAGAGCTCAATGCCAAAACTCGGCGAGATGTCAAGCCTTATATTCTGCAAGGATGGTCCATGCATGCGTAAGGTTTGACTTGGGTTCCCAAGTGTTCTCGGCCGAAGAGTATCCTTTCCAAGCGACAAGGAATTGTTGGTGGCGAGCAGATCCTCAGTGAGCGAGGATTTTGTCAATTTCGTATTCCTCTTCTCCTGTGATCAGATTGGGTGGCTGGTTATGGAAGTTTGGTCCATGTTCCGCAGTCTCCTTATAGGGAGAGAGGAGAGAAGTGTGGAAGACGTTGTGAATTTTTCATGTCGGAGGAAGTTTGAGCCGGTAGGCTGTGCGAGAGATAACCTGTGTGACTTCGAAGGGTCCTTCCTGTTTAGGGGAAAGCTTCTTCGAAGGATAGCGGAGTTTGAGGTTTCAAGAATCCAACCACAAACGATCTCCTATTTTCCATGGTTGGAAGGAAGAGGATATCCATTCCTTCATGACTTGTTGAGCCATTTCGTGAGCGGCATGAGCCTCCTTGCGGGATTCGTCTAGAGCATGGAGGCGTTGTTCTAGAGTTGGAAGAAAAGTTTTCCCGAGGGGCGGATATGAACAGGGTTCGTAGCCCATCATCAGGGAAAAGGGGGTCTTCTTGGTAATGGAATGTACTGTGGAGTTATGGGAGAATTCCACAGTTGAAAGAAGAGAAGCCCATTTTGTTGGATTTCCTCCGCAGAAGATCTGAAGATAGGTTTCCAATTCCTGGTTGACTCATTCTGTTTCTCCATCGGTCTGTGGGTGATAGGCCGTAGAGAGGGCGAGGTCATATTGAAGGAGGCAGGAGAGTTCCCTTGCAAAGGCAGAGGCAAACTGTGGGCTGTGATCGGAGATAAGTTTGTCATGGAGGCCAAAGCAAGGGAATATGTGTTGGAAGAATAGGGCGGCAACTCCCGCTGCGTCGATTGATTTCTTGCAAGGCAGGAAAATTACCCCCTTTGTAAGGCCATGGTCAACCATGACCATAACAGAGTCGAAGCCGTTGGAGACCGGGAGGTCGGTGATAAGATCAACAGAGAGGGTTTGGAACAGACGTGATGCGGTGACGGGAAGAGGAGTGAGTCTGGGGCATGTCAGATGAGTATTAGCTTTGGATGCTTGACAAGTAGCGCAGCCAGTGATAAACCGACGAATGAAAGACGTCATTCCAGGCCACCAGTAGTCCCGTTGGAGGCAATGTACAGTGCGGAAATATCCCTCATGACCACCAGAGAGTGAATCATGGAGGAAGGATAGAAGGTCATGGCGTGCTAGTTCGGGGATGTAGAGGCGTCCTTTGTAATAGAGTTTCCCATCAAGGAATGTCCAGTCTGCGCGAGAGGTCCTAGGGAGGAAGGGAGCTTCACTCCCTAAGGCTGCGAGGGCATTGACGACCAATGGGTCGGATGGGGTAGAATCGGATATTTTCTCTGTGAGTGCAGTGTCCAGGGCATGGACAAAGGCGTCTGTGGGAAGGAGGGTAACCTCGGTGTTATCTCCAGAGGTATCAACCTCATCTCTACGAGATAAGGCGTCGGCAGGTCCCATCTGAGAACCAGGGCAGTAATTCCAGCGAAGATCGAAGTCCTGAATAAACAGCATCCATTGAGCCTGACGGCAAGAAAGTTTATGAGGTTGTTTGAAGTACATCAGGTTTTTATGGTCGGTGAGGATGGTGACAGGGTGATGAGTGCCAGTGAGATAGTGACGCCATTCCTCAAGAGTGAGGATGACAGCAAGGAGTTCTCAATCGTAGATGTCGTAATTTCGTTCGGCTGATCTGAACGTATGGGAGTAATAGGCAGAGGGATGAAGATCGCCATTTGCATCTTTCTGCATGAGGACAGCTCCTGCGGCCAGCAAGGAAGTGTCGGTCATGACAGAGAAAGGTTCATGGATGTTTGGAAAACGGAGGACTGGTTGTTTCAGGAAGTTACTTTTCAGTTGGTGAAAAGCAGTGTCCTCGAGACGACCCCAGTCCCAAGGGATGTTCTTGCCGGTCAAGGCGTTCAGAGGGCGAGCAATGGTAGCAAAGTCAGGGATAAACTTCCGGTAAAAGTTACAGAAGCCAAGGAATGAGCGGACAGCTTTGAGGGACATAGGGGGTGCCCATTCTTCGATGGCTTTGAGTTTGACAGGGTCCATGCAAACTTCGCCTTCTCGAATGATCATGCCCAAGTATTCCACCTCTTTTGTAGCAAAGAAACACTTATCCAATTTGAGTCCTAAACCGTGCTCTCAGAGACGCTGGAGCACAAGTTTGGTACGTTCCTTGTCCTCGGCGTAGGAGGAGGAATGGATAAGGAGGTTGTCCATGTAAATTACCAGCCATCCTTCGGCAACATAGTCACCAAAGATGTGGTCCATGAGTGCCTGGAAGGTAGGAGGGGAATTGCACATTCCGAAGAACATGACAGTGGGTTCAAAGAGGCCGAAAGGGGTGACAAAGGCAGCCTTCCATCGGTCGGCTGGGGTGATGAGGACATTGTTATATCCCCAACGAATGTCCATTTTTGTGAAGACGGAGGAGTCCTTGAGCTTATCCATGAGCTCAGGTATTCATGGAAGAGGGTAGGTGTTCTTCCAGGTTTTCTCCTTAAGGTGGCGATAGTCCATGCAAGGACGTAGGGAACCATCCTTCTTAGGGATGAAGAAGAATGGGCCGGACTGTGGCGATTTCGAGGGTTGTATCTTCCCAGATTTAAGGTGTTCATCGATGAATGCCTTACAAGCCTTGAGCTCCTTGGGGTTGAGTGGGTATGGCTTCGCCCGATGGGGAACAAAGTCTTCGCTGAGCTCGATCGTATGGTTGAAGGGTCGAGAAGGAGGGAGCTGTCCGTCGGGGGGTTTCTGGAAGACGTCCAAGAAACTTTGGTATTGGGAAGGAAGCACATGTTCCTTCTTTTCCTCCTGCTGAGCAATCTGAGTGGAGAGGGTGGCCTTCTGTATCCAGTCAACATTGCATTCGATTCATTTGGTGAGCAGACGAGAGATCTGCTCGTTCTCATCTCGATGGAGATATCAGATGAGGTAATGTTCCTGGACAGCCCGAGGGTCATTGTGGCGAAGAGTCAGTAATTTGTCCGGTATACCGATCTTTCCAGTGGTCCAGTTGATGATGGGGTTGACTTCCCGTAGCCAAGAAAGTCCGAGTATGATGTTGTGTGAACCGCAGTTCAACACCATAAAATCTCTAGTCATTTCGCAATCCTCAATCCGAATGGTAAGAGAGACGGTATATCATATGAGACCACTGGTATTGTGGGTCCCATCGACGTTGTGGGCTCGAAGAGGGATGTCCATCCATTTCTTTGGCCATTTCATTCGTTCGACAAGGTCTTTGTCAATGAAACATCCAGTAGCGCCACTGTCAAGGAGAGCGGTGGTGTCGACGATTTGTCTGGTTGGTCCAACGAACGCTGAGAGGGGAATTTGGAGGGCTCTAGCATTCTTATCGGATACAATTACAGGAGCAAGCATATGGGGAGAGAGTGACGTCGACTCACTTCTCCCTTCTAAAAACCCTGTCTGTTGGCCGAAGCCTCGGGACTTTCCTCAGTATCAAGTACCTCTACTCGCTCTCCATGCTTGTCCAGTCCTTTGTTGAAACAGATCTGAAGGGTCTTCAGGGTGTGGGCCTTGTTGACATTAAGGGTTCAAAGGTACTGGAGAATGGGATCCTCCTTGGGATGAGGAGGAGGAGGAGAGTCGGTGTTGGTGGCCTGGACGTTCTGGGGGTGTGGAGAAGAAGTTTGGTTGCCTTGAAAGCGGAAGGGATGGTTGTTTCCTCGTTCCCTGGGATGGTTACGAGTACTACAGCCAACCTTGTGGCACACGAAGCACTTGTTGGACTTCATATGCTCAGCGTGAGCAGCGGGTGAGAGGCGAACCGAATCGACGTCCATGGCCATGGGGTCGCGAGAGCGGGAGGTGGATGAAGAGGTGGAAGGGACGTAAGGCCCTCCCTTTCGAAGGGTTTTTAACCTATTGGCTGCGTTGTAGAATTGACCAGCCTTGTCGAGCCATCACAAGACTGTAGAGGGTTCCTTGGCGAGGGTAGTCATCTTGTGTGCGAGGTTCTCTGACACTGTGCACTTGGCCAGGTCCTTCAGAATATCCTGGTCAGTTACTCCGCTCCTGCCCACCTCAAGCTCGAAAGCTGAGCGGAAGGAATGGAAGTCGCCTTTAAACAGCACGCCTTCCATCCTTATATCATGGGTGGTAGTATCCCTAGGAACAAAGACGCGTTTGAAGTCCTCCATCAACTTATTGAATGTCTTGTTCTCTGCCGCGACCTCGTCGTTGGTGAGTTTCATTAGCCATCCCTCAGAGAAGGCTATGCCCCGTCCCTTGCTCATTTTATTGAGGATGGTGATGACGGCGGCGTCGTCAGGGTATTTGGTCCTATTCATGGTGAAATAGGCCTTCATGGCTAGGATCCAGCGATTGGCATCCTCAGCCTTGCCTGAGAAGTCCTCGGGTAGTCCAGCTTTATGCTTGGACGAGTTTTCTGCCATGGCTCATGGTACGGGTGGTGGAGGGGGTGTCGAAGTCCAGAGTGTCGTCTTCATCTGGTTGAGGATGAGGGGTGTAATGACCAATGCAGGATGGAGGAGCAGGGCGAGGAGTAAAGGATCAGGGAGTGGAAGGGGAAGACATCGTGGCTAGTGGTTCTGGGTAGGGTCTGCCGGAACGTTGGGTGGGGCCTGGTATCTCTCATCTCTTCCACAGGATGAAATTCCTTGGTCTCTGATGAGTGAGGAGAAGATCTGGTACTAGGTGAAGGGGAACGGGGAGAAGGGATGGGATCCTCGTCAGAGGAGTCGGACTGTTGAGCAAGGAGGGCGTTGAGGTTGATTCGACGAATGGTGAGGGGTGGGTGTCCTGCTGTTTGAAGACAGGGACGTGGGAAGAGCTAGTTCTTTTGTTAACGCTGAGCGTAGAGTCTAGCGAAGGGAGAGCCATAATGTCTCAAGGGTGGTACTCACGAAGAGATGCAGCGACCTCGGATGGTATCTCGTGCTCGCAAATGGCGACAACATGGAAGTAGATCTCGAGCAGAAATGGAGAGTCCTCTCGGAAGGTGGGTCTCAGGCAGTCGGGACTGTCTGGCACTAGACACTAAGCTGGGATTGCGTAGAACTAGCTAAGGAATACGAGTACATGGGCAGCTACCTTATATAGGGAGGATCGGGGTATGAAATGGGAGCGACAGATCCCATTTTGGGAGAGTGCTGTCCATAAAGGGAGATGGAAGAGTGGAATGCCGTCGGGATCAGAAGAAAGTGGAACTCCATCTGAAATAGAAGAGTGGAAGGAGAAACGGAGCTCCATGTCTAAAAGGGAAAGAAGCATGCAGTGGAAAGAAGTGGAAGCGGAGTTCCGTTATCCATAAGGGGAACGGAGTTCCATGTCTAAAGGGGAAATATCTAAGAAGTGGAAGGAGAAGGAGATGATGAACACGGAGAAGATGAGATATAGGGTCCGAATGAAAGAGAGGGATCAGAGAGCCCCTGTGCAAAGGAAGCCCACGGGAGGTTCCATCCCTCGTAGTCGGGTATGAGGGTTTCTGAGGACGACATAGAGGCATTGTCCAAGGCTGGCTCGATGTAAGAAGGGAAATTTGTAACAACTGAACTTGATCACACATCAGAACTAGTTGCAAATTACCATTCCTGGTATCCGGACAAACCTAGACCTCACAATTGAACAACAAAAAGCGAATGTATACAAATGTTATTAGAATTACAGGGCAAGGTGACAAACAAGGTGGCTATACTATTCTTCACCCTCTGCACCACTTTCCTTCATCTCCTCCATCTTCTCTGACCCCATTGCCATCGTCATCTTTTTCACCTTGTCCTCTGCTTCCAGTTCTAGCTCCCTGGGCAATTCTTCTTTGGCCATCTGCAACACTTCCTCTGCCAGCCCCATAACATCATCCACCACTCTGTCATCTGATTGTCTGACGCAATTCCATTGTCTTCCCATTGATTGCCATGGCACGCATTCCAGACCTTCTCCTTCTTCGCATATGCCATCATCGTCAAAAGACGATTGTGGCATGCAAGGCAGCAGTTCATCATCTACATCTCTGTCCACATCTCCATCAATACTGCCACAATGCTGTGGCCTACCTCCACCAATTCCACCATTCTGTCCTGGCTCTGGCTCAAGCCTGCTTTCTCCGATCACTGCTTCTTCTTTGGCAGTGCAACATCCTTGACTTCCTCATCTCCTCATTTCCTGTGCTAAATAGGCTTCTCTTCTCCTGGTCATTCGCAACACACCTTGATCACATGACAACTCTTGCAGGACATGGCCTTGGATTCGTCTCGCAGCTCGCATGCAAGGTTGTACTTGATGCACTGGACACAGTCCGGTGCTGCTTGCCCCTTGCCTTTGTTGGCACACTGTTGCGCTGTTATCTCTGCAGCCTATTCTGCAGTCAGTTCCAATCAGTTTGATCTATTTTCACTCATCTGTCTTTTGGCCACCTCCTCAGCCATTTGTCACACCTTCGCTTCTTCCATCTTCTTCTGCACCTCCTCCACCTTCTTCCACTCCCCCTCTGGCTTCCATCACTCCTCCGCCTCCCTCCTCACCATTGCTTGCCAATGTCATTCTTTCACCTTGGCATCCCAGAGGGCATCGTCATCATTCATGTCTTTCATGAGGTACACATCAAACCAGTTCTTGATGTTGGTGATCTTGGACATGTTAGAAGGAAAAGCTATGAAAAGAAGATTTCACAAGTCCAATTTTATACCGTGTCACTAAAGAATTCAGACTCCAACACTTCGAACTCTGTTTGTCCACACTCCAGAAATCAAAGCACATAACTCCACACTCATCACATTATCACTCCTATGGCCTTCAGGGGTTCAGGCCTAAGGGGGGGATACTGTTATATTCCAGTTTTTTCGCTAAATTCAACTCTGGGTTTCCAAACCAATTTCAGTCTTATTCCAACCATTTCTTATCTCCACATCTCTTGACCTTCAGACTTGTTCTCTGCTCTTCTCCAGTTAAGACTCTGTTCCTATTATTCATTTCGCATGACATCTTCAATTGCTAATAAGCTTTAAATCTGTGTCTTGCTTAATAGCACAGCTCTGGACATATTTACCTCTGTCACAGCTCCAGGGATATTTACTTCCGACCTCTGTGTAGTTAGTCATTCAGACCTGATTCCTCTGTATATAAACCTTCATACTTTGTCTCTGTACTTTAGTTCAAATATCAACTTAATCACTTCCTCCGAGTCACTCTTGATCCTTACTCTCATTCTCCTCTGAAATACAAGGTCCTTAGGGAACTGGAAAGGATGCAATATATAAGTCCTGCACCAACAACCTCACCCCTCCATCTATCTCCTACCTTCCATCGTACCTCCAGTACACCTCCAACCCCAATCTCTGATCCTTTGCACTCGCACACCTCTGGACTTCGTCAGACTTGTCTGGAAGAACCAGATTTAACAGATACTGTCATTATTCTTCCAGAGCAAGGATGACTGCAAGAAGTTCTTGGTTATAGATGTTGTAGTTGTATTCTATAGCTCCAAAGGTATGGGAGTAATAGACGCAAGGATGAAGATCTCCATTGGTGTCTTTTTACATGAGAACTGCTCCAATGGCCAAGAGTGAAGTATCCATCATGATGAAGAAGGGCTTTTGAGTGTGGGGGACTTTAAGGATTGATTGGGAGAGGAAACAATCAGATGGTTTAACAGTTTGGCAATGGTGGCAAAGTAAGGAATAAACTTCTGATAGAAGTCACAAAATACAAGGAAGGAGCAGACAGCCTTAACTGTCTGAGAGGGGTGCCAGTCACAGATAGCTTTGAGCTTGGTGGAGTCCATGGCAACTTCTCTGGGGTGGATAATAAGTCCAAGGTATTCAACTTTTCATGTGTTAAAGTGACATTTCTTGAGTTTCAATTTGAGTTTATATTTGAAGACTCATTCTAGGATCTTTTTAGTTCATTCCTCATGGACACTGAGGTTAGAAGAGTGGATAAAGAGGTCATCCATGTAGATGACGAGCCATCCTTCAGCGATGTAATCCCCAAAAATGTAATCCATTAGGGCTTGGAAGGTCAGAGGAGAATTGCACATTCTGAAGAATATAACAGTTGGTTTGAAAAGTCCCATGGGTGTGATGAAGGCAGCCTTGCACTGATTGTTTGGTTGGATGAGGACATTATTGTATCTCCATCAGATGTCCACCTTGGTGAAGTATGTTGACTCTTTTAATTTGTCAACAAGGTCAGAAATGAGAGGAAGGGGGTAGGTGTTCTTGATGGTGTGGGAGTTAAGATATTGATAATCCTGGCAGGGGCATAGAAATCCATCCTTCGTAGGGATGAAGAAGAAGGGTAATGTCTGTAAAGATGTGGAAGGAACAATTTTTCCATCCTTGAGATGTTCATCAATGAACGCCCTACAAGCCTCCATCTCTTTTGGATTCAGAGGATAAGGTTTCGCTCATTTGGGGATGAAGTCCTTATCAAGGTCAATAATATGGTCAAATGGTTGCAAGGGTGAAAGCTTCTCATCAGGAGGTTTCTGGAATATGTCCATGAATTTGGTGAATTGAAAGGAAGTGTATGAATGGTGTGGTTTTGCAGACCCAGTCCACTTTGATTCATTCACTTCGCTTTCTCAACAGCTCAGCAAGCTTCTTGAAGGGATCTACTCCAAGGTAGCAGGCAAGGTACCATTAAAAGATTGCCTTTGGAAGGTCATGCCATTCAGTTATGATTTTGTTGGGAATAGAGAGTTTCCTGGTGGTCCAGTTGATGATGGGATTGACTTCATGAAGCCAAGGGAGCCCTAGGATGACATTGTGTATTCTGCAATTGATGATGAGAAAGTCTTGAGTCATCTCCATTTTGACAATATGGATGGTGAGGTTCATGGAGGTCTGGATCATTCTGGATTTGTTGACAACCCCATCTATATTATGGGCTTGAAGAGGGCAGGCCAGGCATTTAGTAGGCCACTGCATTCTTTTGACAAGGTTGGAATCCACAAAGGACCCAGTTATGCTGCTGTCCAAGAGCACAGTGGTGTCAATGATTTTCCTATTCAATTTGATGTATGCAGAAAGCGGAATTTGGAGTGATCTAGCATTTCTATCAGATCCTATTACAGGGGCAATGGTATGAAAGGAGGGAGGCAGTGACATCAACTCACTCCTCCCTTTCAAAAATCCTAAAAGTCAGGTCCTTCCTTGCTCTTGTTATCCATGTCTACAGTTCAAACTGCTTCTCCTTGTTTGGTTACATTTTTATTGTAGAGGATCTTAAAATTACATAAGGCTTTTGCCTGGTCCACATTGAGGATGTGAAGGTACTTGTTGATGGGGGCTCTCATGTAGAGGCATAGTGTTCTGAGGTCCTGTCTTGGAGGTCCATATGGAATGGGAACATAGGGTTCCTTGGTTCCAGGGGTGAGAAGGCAGAGTTCCGTGGTTCTGGAGATAGTTCTGTGTACTACATCTGACCTCATTGAAGAGGAAACACTTGTTGTTCCTCATATTATCAGCCTTGTTAGTGGGAGAGAGTCAAACAGTGTCCACATCCACAGTATTTGGGTTATAAGTGGAGTGGAAAGAGATTGAAGATATAGAGGGAATGTATCCTTCTCCATGTCAAAGAGTTTTCAAGTGATTGGCAGCATGTCAAAGAATTTGCCTGCATTGTCTAGCCATTCTGCCACTATGGCAGGTTTGTCCTTGAGAGCAATCATTTGTTGTTCCAACTTCTCAGAGACTGCACACTTGGCTAGGTTCCTTAAAATGTTTTTGTCCATAACATTACTGCAGCCAGCCTTGAGGTCAAAGGTGGAACAGAAATGACATAAGTCTCCTTTGAAAGGAGGTCTATCCTGCTGGATGTCCTTTGGCACAAAAATGCGTTGGTAGTCAGCTTCAAGCTTATCAAGAATTTTCTCAGTGTTGAGAATAGCATTGTCCAACAGTTTTTGTAGCCATCCTTTAGAGAATGCTACATCATATTGCTTACTCATCTTGTTGAGTAGAGTAATGACCTGTGCTCCTTCAGGGTAGCAGGTCTTGTTCATTGCAAAATAGGCCTTCATGGCTAGGATCCATTGATTGGCATCCTCTGACTTTCCAAAAAAGTCCACAGGAAGGCCAGCCTTGATTTCCAGAGCTTCTGCACTCAACAGAGATGGTGGCATATTGAGATCATCAGGTGAGATGGGTGAGTCAGGGGGAGTACCTCTGGAAGGGACTGGAGCATTGGAGGGGGTAGATTGAAGATACTTCTGATAGTCTTCTGCTGCTGGTCATGAAGAGGTGATGATCTTCTGTTGATAGGGAGCAAGCTGGAGGCTGGAATGAGGAGTGTAGGTTTCAGAAGATGTGCCAGTCAGTGGGAGGGTGGAGGGACTTGAAGTCCTACTGGGCAACTGTACACCTTGTGGAGAGCTTGGAGTTGGTGAATATTCTCCTGTTGGAGAATGAAAGCTTTGGTCCTGCAATGGAGTAGGAGAAGATGTGCAGTCAAGTGAAGAGGTACTGGAAGGAGTGGAGGAATTGGAGTTGGATGGGGAGTCAGATTGGAAAAGCCCAAAGTAACGAATGGTGAAGGTTGGGTGCCTAGCTAAACAAGGTCAGGGACAAGAGAAGTGTTAACGCTGAGCGTAGAGTCTAGTGAAGGGAGAGCCATAATGTCTCGAGGGTGGTACTCATGAAGAGACGCAGCGACCTCGGATGGTGTCTCGTGCTCGCAAACGGCAACAACATGGAAGTGGGTCTCAGGCAAGGATGGAGAGCCTTCCTGGAAGTGGGTCTCAGGCAGTCGGGACTGTCTGGCACTAGACACTAAGCTGGGATTGCATAGAACTAGAACCTCGTTTTTTCTTGATCGATCACTTCGGTATATATTCGCCAGGGTATTCCGAGTCGAATTACACCCTTTCCGGTGGGATTTGGTGCGCTGTTGGGGTGTCGGGATCGATAGATGGGGAGAGGCGTTGGTTTTGCTTTTTTTCCTCACGCGGACAAGTCATGTGAAAAACACAGTAATTAAGTACAAATCACTTCCGAAAGGGCATGAGAATGTTTCAGTTGTGGTTCCGGTAGTTCCGAGTTCGGAAGTGCGCGGGAAGATTCCGGAAGTGGTTCCGGAATGGTGGTTCTGGATGTTGGGAGCCGGAAGCGTCGGAACTAAGGTTTGGATACTGTGAATGTTGACAAGGAATCCCTTGCGTCGGCTCAGCAGTTAAACGTCAAAAATAATACTTTCTGATATGACAGCAATGCTATGTCCGAGTCGGAGTAGATGGGACTTCAAGTTATCGTGGATATACGTCAATATTATGTAGCGCTTCTAAACCTAGCACAAAATGTGGGTCAACCAACAATCTTCCCAGAAAAGCGCCCAATCATTGCTCAACCACTTCTCCGTGTTGAAAGGTGGCCATTTGCCTCCATCAACCTCTTCCCATCTTTTTGGCTGCCACTTGTACCAACACTTAGGTGGGGGGGCACGACGTGGAAGCTCCCCTGCATACACAGCAACCTGGTAATGGTCATGATCGAGAACCGGCTCCCATCCGCCTCTCGAAGCAGCTTCCACGCAATGTTCTGCCCAACCGCAGATCTCCGTCATCCAGGGTTCCCCTCTGTCATATCCCAGATTTTCGTTAAGTCCAACTCCGGGCTTCCGAATGGACTCCGAGCGTATTCCGACCTTTTTCTCCTTTCTCGCTTTCCGGACTTGTTCTCCGCTTTCCTCCGGTTGTGACTCTGTTCCTATTATTCACCTCGTATGACACTCATCATTGCTAATAAGCTTCAAGTCTGTGTCTCGCTTAGTAGCACAGCTCCAGGCATACTTACCTCCGTCACAGCGCGGGGATATTTACTTCCGGCCTCCGTGTAGTTAGTCATTCGGACCTGAGTCCTCCGTATATAAACCTCCGTACTTTGTCTTTAGTACCTCAGTTCGAATATCAACTTAATCACTTTCTTCGAGTCACTCTCGACCTTTACTCTCGTTCTCCTCTGAAATACGAGGTCCTTAGGGAACTGGCAAGGGCGCGACATATAAGTCCTGCGCCGACGACCTCATCCCTCCGTCTACCTCCGACCTTCCGTCGTACCTCCGGTACACCTCCGACCCCAACCTCTGACCTTTGCGCTCGCGCACCTCCGGACTTCATCGGACTCGTCCGGAAGAACCGGACTTAACACAGTGAGGTAATGGCACCATTCCCCAAGGGCAAGGATCATGGCAAGGAGTTTGCAATCATAAATGTCATAGTTCTGTTCTGTGGAACCAAAGATGTGAGAGTAATAGGTGCACAGATGAAGGTTGCCATTGGAGTCCTTCTACATGAGGACAGCTCCTGCTGTGAGGAGGGAAGCGTCAGTCATGACAAAGAAGGGCTGTTGGATGTCAGGGAAGCAGAGGATGGGCTACCAAAGGAAACACCTCTGGAGATGACAGAAGGCAGTTTCCTGTGCAAGACCCCATTCCCATGTGACATTCTTGCTGGTGAGGCTGTTGAGGGGATGGGCGATGGTTGCAAAGTCCAGAATGAATTTGCAGTAGAAGTTGCAGAAGTCCAAGAAAGAGCAAACTGCTTTGAGGTTGAGCAGGGGGGCCCAATTGTGGATGGTGGCTAGTTTAACTGGGTCCATGGTGACTTCCCCTTCGTGGATGATCATTCCAAGGTACTCGACCTCACGGATGCCAAAGAAACACTTGGAGAGTTTGAGCCCTAGTCCATGCTCCCAGAGTCGCTCGAGAACCAATTTGGTGCAGGCTTCGTCAGTAGCACAGTCGCAGGAGTGGATCAAGAGATTGTCCATGTAGATGACCAGCCATCCTTCAGTGATGTAATCACTGAAGATGTGGTCCATGAGGGCTTGGAAGGTAGGAGGGGAATTGCACATTCCAAAGAACATGGCGTTGGGCTCAAAGAGACTGAAGGAGTGATGAACATGGCTTTCCATTGGTTGGCTTCGGTGATGAGGACATTGTTATATCCCCATTGGATATCCATCTTAGTGAAGACAGAAGATCTCTTAAGCTTATCCATTAAGTCGGAGATGAGGGGAAGAGGGTAGGCATTTTTGATGGTGTGGGAGTTAAGATATCGGTAGTCCTAGCAAGGGCGGAGGGTGCTGTCCTTCTTTGGAATGAAGAAGAAGGGGCTGGCCTGTGGGGACTTAGAAGGGCAGATCTTCCTGTCCTTGAGATGTTCGTCAATGAACACCTTATACATCTTGATCTCTTTGGGATTTAGCAGATAAGCCTTGGCACACTTTGGGATGAAGTTCTTATCCAATTCAATTGTATGGTCAAACAATTGAGAGGGAGGGAGTTGTCCATTGGGGGGTTTCTGAAAGACATTGGTGAATGCTGAGAATTGTGGAGGTAATACCTCCTCCTTGGGTTGTTTCTTCTGAGCGAGCTTAGTGGATAGCATGGTCTTCTGAAGCCATTCGGAAGAGTTCCGTTCTACCCGTTTCTGAAGGAGTTTGCTAAGCTTTTCAGAAGGGTCGACATTGAGATAGCGAATCAGGTATCGTTGCCTGAGTGCTTCGGGGTCATCATGTTGGAGGGTTGGGAGTTTGTCAGGGATTTCAATAGCTCCAGTTGCCCAGTTGATTATCAGATTGACTTCCTACAACCAGGAGAGGCCAAGGATGATGTTCTGCAAGCTGCAGTTGATCACCATGAAAGTCTGGGTCATTTCTGCCCCAGAGATTCAGATAGTGAGCCAGACCTCATGTTGTATGAGTCTGCTCATGTTTGAAGTGCCATCCACATTATGGGCCTTTAGAGGGTGAGCTATATGTGTCTTTGGCCACTTCATGTGTTTGACGAGATCACGGTCAATGAAGCATCCAGTAGCACCACTGTCGAGGAGAGCAGTGGTGTTGATGATTTTTTCCGTAGGTCTGACAAAGGCTGATAGAGGGATTTGAATTGATCTAGCATTTTTGTCAGATACTATTACAGGGGCAATTGTGTGGGAAGGCAGTGATGTTAAACCACTCCTTCCATCTAAAAATCCACTTGAGACTCCTCCATGAGGGCGGAGGGAATCTCTTCCTCTTCAACATTGTTGACATGCTTGCCATGCTCATTGAGACCCTTGTTGAAATAAATCTTCAAGGTTCTAAGAGCGTGGATGTGGTCGATGTTCAGGGTATGGAGGTATTCCTGAATTGGATCCTCTTTGGCTGGATGAGGAGGAGGAGGGGGAGACTCGGAGGTCTCAGCGACACGAACATTCTGGGGGCAGGGTTGGGTCCCACAAGGTCGGGAGAGGGTGTTTCTGCAGTTCTGAGGGTGGTTCCATGTACTACACCCGACCTTGTGACAGACAAAGCATTTGTTGCTTTGTATGTGTTTGGCATGGGTGGCAGGGGTGAGGTAGACGCTGTCAACGTCCATGGCCATGGGATCACATGAGTGAGGAGAAGAGGAGGAAGTGGAAGGGATGTACGGCCCTCCCTTCCAAAGGGATTTCAACCTATTGGCAGCGTTGAAGAATTGAC
>JBBPOF010000266.1:0-31237 GCA_038091315.1 Porphyrellus cyaneotinctus | reverse complement strand
CATGCGACGGGACCAACGCCCAATTCGGATCCGGTGGACGCTCGCTGGGACCAAACACGGGCCGCTCAGACGGCGGCTGACCCTGGGGCGTCGCATACACCTGCACCTGCGACATGGCCTGTGACTGCAACTGCGCCTGCGTATACGCTTGCATCTGGGATCCCGCCTGGACCTGATGCGCATGCAACGTACTCATCGATTCCTGCATCGCGCGCTGCAAATCCGCGTCCTCGTCCTGCGTCAAATCGATCACAGGCGTGTTTGGTCGACGGGCGAGTGCTCCGTCCGTGCCTGCGCCCGTGCCCGAGCTGGTGGCCAATCGCGTTTGCACTTGCGTCAGCGCCTGGGCCTGCGTCTGCGTCATCGGCATCTGAATCGGTGCAGACGCAGCCCACCCTTGACTCTGATTGTGCACCGATATCTGCATCTGGCCCACGCCACCCTGTCCGTGCCCGATCTCGAGTTCGTCGCCACGCTCGCCCTCGACGAGCGCACCCGCAGCCTTGTCCACGTTCCCGTCGTACTTGCGCAAAATCCGTCGTGCCACGTCGCGATCGAACCCGTCACCCATGAGACCCGTCAACATGTCGACCGTCTCCTCTTCCCTGAGCTCGTCTGGCGTCAACTGCATCGTTTCCTGAGCCTCGTTTTGTTTTGGCTTGGCTTGGGTGTACGTCCCGTTGAGGGTATGGGTGTGGGTATATGTTTGAGTTTGAGATGGGATTCGCGAATGATCGTGGGGGTTGAGCGCAGACTCGGATTGCCCTCGTTTCCTCTGAGCCTGAGTCGTAGTCTGGTTTTCGTACGACGCGCCACTGGCACCGATAGTGTTCGCGTTGCCGTCCACGAATTGAAACTCGTCGTCTGACGCCTCCCTGTCTTTGACCTTGTCTTTATGGTCCCGATCGTGTCCAATCCAACTCCGAATACGACTCCGAGCACGTCGTCCACTATGTCGAGTCCCAAGCGACGACCTGAGTGATGTCGGTGCGGATGGCGATGGCGATGGCGATGGAGGAGGAAGAAGCGGTGGCTGAAGATGCGCCACACTCGTCCACAGATCGCGTAGACCTCCGCCCCCGCTAGTACTGGTACTGGTAGTTTTCGTATTCATGATACGCTGTGGCCGTGGATACCGTTCAAGAACGATGTATAAATGGCTGCGTCCTCGAGGCCTCCTACTGATTCACCTCGTCAAAGGCCCAGGCCGTCCAAGTTTAGATTCGTCATACCACTGCTGTGCAGTTATTACGGGGTTGTATCGTACAACCAATCTGTAGCGTAGACCGAGGCCCATCCACATCGTAGAGTGGACGTGTATCGTATATAATACATACACGAATACGATTAGACGGAATCAAAGACGAAACGGGGCACATGTCCATATAAAAAGTCCCTATGAAGGGTGATGATCTGTCCTCAACATCGTCAGCCTCACTAAGCACACATGCAGAATATCCACGCACCATAAATACCTCCATACTGACCACCCACAAACAGCCCCTCCTGTCCCTGACCACCCACACCCCCAGGTTGTCCATACGCCATCCCCATCTGCGGAAACGACGTATAGTCATTCCAATATTGAGGATACCGTCCCGTCGACTCGTACCCCGTTTGCTGCCCACCCCCAACTCCCGCCGCATGCCCGTTCGACCGCGCAGTTGGCCCATGTGTAGACGTCGACGGCAACCCATGCTGTAACCTTCTCTCATCGATCAACCCCGTACTATACATCTGTGGTAACACCGACGTCGACAACGTTCCCGGAAATGGCACATACGACCCCTCGTCCGTCGGCGGCCACGGATAATACGACGAAGACCCACCCGACCCCAACGTCGTCGCCGAAAAGTTGCCGGTCTCTTGCGTCATTGGGGTAAACTGCGTCGACCGCCACGGCTGAGCGTATGGCTGCGATGCCCCGAGAGACCCACTCATCGAGGGCACGTGCATCTGGGAGCGCTGATAGGCGTCTTCCGAGTCGGCAGCGTGCTCTGCGACGCGTTTCTGTCGTTCCGGACCACCTTGACGTACGAGTTGACCAAGTTGGGCGTGTTTGGATGCGTCCTTGTGCATTGGATCGCATCCACGCAAGAGCTCGTTGGCACGGAGTGCCGCCGGCCAGACAGCGTCCATGTCTTGCAAGGCATCCATACACTTGGTCAGCCCCATTCGCGCTTGCGGATCGTCCGGGTAGACAGACACTTGTACGAACCACATTAGACTTGGGGTCAAGCATATGCGATGAAATACTCACGACTCGTCACATGCATGATGGCAGCAGTGAACACGTAGAAAACGACAAAGACAGGTGCCCGCTGAAGGCAGTATTTTTCGCGGTAAAAAGCCACTGGTCGAATTCAAATCAGCATCGTCGCAACCTCGTCATAGGGGCAGCCCACCAATGGATGCAATATGGTTTGCAGCACCAACACAAAGCTCGTAACTCTTCTTGCTGGCGGCACGGCCCTCAGCATCGTCCCCGTTTTCCGATTTACTGAGTAACGTTCAGTTGTATACTCTCGAAATATCCAAACGATACGCACTTTTTGTTCGACAAATACGCCTGCCGGATGCTAAAAACACGCAGTGAATCATCAAAACGACACCAAACGAGACGAAAACACTCACAAAGGCCGATGCAACAGCAGCGACGTACACCAGTACTTCATGTGTAACGTCAATATATGCGGCGACACCACCTTGTCGCTCCTCATCGTACTCAAATTTCCCATCGAATCATACCGCAACTCGAAACGCAAATTCTGGGGAAGATCGAAATACCACTTGTCCAGCGAGCCTTCAATGTGCACGGATTCCGTATGCCGTGAGGTCGTGTTGCGGATGGCATAAATCGACTGCACAATCTTGGACAGGATCGTGGCTGTACATGCATCAAGAGAAGCACGTCATGAATTCGACATCGGACTTACAGAGCGTGGCAGATGCAATGAAACTAGACATAATGCGGCCAGGAACAGGCGGTGTCAGCTGAACGCCAGGTCGATAGTCGTTTCCCCGCGCGTCTGGAGGCGACGAAGGATGTGGGGCCCACATCTCCTGCTCGTCAGGCTACCAAGCAACGAAAGGTGAGACGCCATCCGGATCGCAACAGAGGTAACGTACCTCCTCGACGCTAGGCAGCTGCGTATCGTAGTCCCACTCGAAAATGGCCAACGGTCGCCCGATGTACGTGCTCACATAGGAGTCCAGCACGATACATCCCCACCAAATCCGTCTCCGTTCTTGCAACTCGCGCGCACCGAACAATCGTCCCATGCCTACGCGGGCCCATCCGTCAGCAGCTCTGTGCATGCCCAGATCTTGAGCCATGCGCACGGCCATCCCGGTGTAGGCCCATGCTTGCGCCATAGCACCGATACCGATCTCACGATAGCCCAGGAGTAACAGTGACTGCACCGTTGAGGGCATGGATGACGCGTATGTGTTATCGAGCAGGTTCTTGGCCAGCATGAAAAAATCATCTCCTGCTGTCCACATCGGAGCGTTCTCTGGTGCGTGTGGGGATGTCGGTGTAGGGCTGCGGGGGGAGGGAGGGGGAGAAGACGATGGTGAATAACGCGCAGCGATGGCGAACATGCACAGTAGCAAAAGAGGGGAGACATGACGTCGCTTGCCCTGTAATGGGGCTGGCAAGCTCCCTGTTGCACTCTGAGATCGATCCGACGATGGTGAAGGCGTGTCCATCGACGCATTCTGCATGCTATGTTCACAATCATTCAAGAAGTGTATCTGGGTGCATTCTGTATCGATCTCACCTCCGATAACCTTCCCAAAACGCATTTTTGTGGACTATCGGGAATGCAGTGTGGACATAGGTGAAATAGAGTTCCAGTAAGTGTTCTTGCATGGTTTGATCCGGTAAATACGCTGTCGAATCGCCGTACAGTGGGGTGGACGTAAGTGGCAGGTGTGCAATACTAGCACCAGATGGAACCTTGCTACCTGACAACGGACCAAGAGCCGCAGAGGGTGATGTTGGCGCGTTTGCCGGAAGGGGAGGCCAGACCCGAGCCTTGGGAAAACGCCTACCGGGTAACGATATCAGTTGAGGAAGTACCGACATGAGCAACCACTTGCCAAATTCCGCCCTCATTCCTCGCCTCTTGTTTTGTGTTGATTCCCAAGAGGTACAGACCGCTGGCCTTGCCATGATACCGAACCTGTTCGTCCTCATTCAAGCTGAGTTGTCCAACGGCATCCACGACGTCGTCTTCGCTGTCAGAGTCGGTGCTTGTACCCATGTAACCAGAGGCATATCCACTACCGGATGCATAGCTAGGATTTGTGCGAACAGGTGAATATCCTGAACTTGGGCTGGCATTGCGCGTCAGGGCGACTCCCCTGGGCGAGGAACCGCGACAATCGCCCTCGTCACCATCCACGCGCCGTCGTTGCCGCCGAACCTGTTCTCCATCAGGGAGATGAATAGAGGTGTACTGGTTATGCAAAGGGCATGGAGGGTTGTCACTCAATGAGGTTGTATTCGTGGCGGGGGGGCGGGTTGGGCGTGAGTACGCTTGTGATTGAAGGGAAGCAGCAAGGAGGGCGGTAACACGGTCTTGCCATTCATTTGAAGGGCTTCAATGAATTCCAACTTCATAATGGTAAGGCTCGCATCTGATCAACACTTACTGCGTCGAATGGAGGTCAATGCTACCCGAATTTTCTTGAGTGTGGGCGTGAGGCCGCGCTTTGAGATTACCACTCTTACGGCCTTTGACGCCATACGGCGAAGAGTCGACACGATTCAGAATCTCTCTCGCAAGCGTATCCTGGGCGTATGGTGTCAAATGCGCAAAGTTCGGGACGAGATGGGCACCGACGCTCACTTTTCGCAAGGTGGCAAGGACGCCCTCGAGACTATCTTCCTTTTCTGAGGTGTCAAGATCACGTTTCGGAGCCGTATCCCCGTTGTTGTTGTTTAAACCCTCGGCTCTTTCTGCCTCCACGGCGAGGAGAATGCCGAGGAGCGCCTCTGTCTGGTGTAGCCGAGCTTCGATGGCGTCGATGTACCCCTTTGGCGGACCACGCTTTCGCGAAGGACCCAAGAACGTGCATGCTAAGATGTCAATGTGTCAAGATTTGTGTCAAAGCATGCAAAGGAAGCGAAGGGAACGCGTTACATGGCCGAGTGGGGAAGAGGAGGGAGACAAGGTGGAAGAGAGACGATAAGCCGGGCATAGGAAAGTGCGGACGCGGCCGGGGTGTCGGAAGCGTAGGAGAGATGACCGAATGGGTATATTTGCATTACGTAGATGTACGTTGGAATGGATGTCACAGGGGAGACCAAATCCGTGGAGGTGGTGGCGGTAACGTGAGATTCGCAGAAATTTGAATGCAAGGCACGGTAGATGGCGTAATGACAAGAGCCAATTCACAAGGGAGAAAGAGGCATTTGTCAGAGATCGGGAGGAGGGGGCGAGAGGGCGAATTGGCTCACGTGTGCCGAGCATGATGCAACTCTTGCAGGCGCTGCCATCGAGACCTCGTTCGCATTTGCACTTGCTTTTCCTGCACTGATCGCACGCTGAGAGAGGATCAGAGGACAATGAACAGAAGAAAGCGTGGTGACATGCCTTTGCTGCTCCTGCGGCGGATGATGCGTTCAGACTGTGTGGCGTGTGCTGCTGAACCGGACGTGGCCGAGCCAGGGAGGTCGCTGAGGTCATCGCCGTCCTCGTAATCTTCGGGGAAGGAGAGTGTGTTGAGGTCGAGTGGGATGTGTGCGGGATCGTGCGGGGGTCGTTTGAGCGACCACGAATCGTGCGGGTGGGGGTGCATGCCGAAGCGGAAGACGGGTGCGTCGTGGGAGACGGGGTCGTAGTGGCTGGGAGGCTGTTTGGGTTTGTCGAGGATGGGGAGGGGATAGGAGAAGGAGAATGCGTGTAGCGGGGACGGGGAGAGGTCGGTGAGCGGGGACGGGGAGGACTCGGACTTGACGGAAGGCGGGGAGGGAACAAGGAGGGATTTTGTGTCTGGGACGCGGAAGGTGTCAGCGTAGGGGTCGAAGGTCATTTGGGGATGGGACGAGAGAAGGAGAGAGCGTCTTACTTATGCCCCTCTGCATGGAGATTCCAAAAGGATCGCTTACCTCACACACCACGAAATTCCGTTCAGGAATTGAATCAATGTATGGTTGGGTGGTGAGGGCGAGGACGAGGCGATGGGGCAGGTCGGAGCTGTGCTTGTCAATCAATTCTTTGCGATGCCCGGACCACCCGAGGTACCCTCTTTCCCATCTCTCCATACGCCTCTCAGTGACTTCCCAAGATCGACAGATCGCACCCAGCAACAGGAAAGAAATGCACCCAATCTTTGGTCTGATTCAGTCATTCGTGTTTTTCGCGGGCGGTCCGAGGATCCGCTTCTACCACTTTTCAGCGCCTGTGAGCACCTCCACAGCACCCTCGCGCATCCCACCACGCCGTGTCCCTGTCTTACGCAGCACATTCAACTCAAAATGCAAACGCGACTTGCCCATATTTGACGCTTGTTGTTGGCGGAGTGTTTCGTCGTCATGCGGGCACGTGTCGATCGAAGAAAGGGACACCCGCTGACGTAATCTGACAAAGATCCCCTGCCTTTTGCGTCAACTTTCCCCACGTTGTCCTCACGTGTCGCTACCAGTTGCGCAATCAGCACTCGCTTATCATACTTCCTTCCCGAGCACCTGCTTCTAGTCATGCTGGAGCGAGATGAAGCGTGGAATCCTCATGCCAGTCTTTGGCGACGCCCAGCATGCGTCGTAGGGACGCGTCGTAACAAACGCAGGCTTGCATCACTATTCAATTCCTTTACCGATGACACAGCGCCGATGATCTTGGAATGAACCTGAGGTGTAGGTGCGAACAAGTATACATGCCACAAATAACGACCACGCGCCTCCTCCGAATTCACTAGCAGCGTTCCGAATATCGGAGAACACAGGTACCTGCCGCATCAACGGCATTTATCTCCTCCCGAGGGATCGGAGAAGCCAACGACACAAATCCCCTCCCGCACCCTTCCGCATCCGCAGTCCTCCCCTCATGCGCGTTGCATGTCTTGGGCCCATCAGCGTGCTGAGCTTCTCAACGCATGCCACTCTAGTGCTTGCTCATCACGCCAACGCGACCTCAGCTCCTCTATTTGTAATTTGGGAAGCGTGACCTGGGTCTCGCGCTTATCACGATTCATGACGACGGGTCGATTATCTGGTGTGCCAAGACCAAAGACCAAAATCCTGAGAAGAGTCGGCCTCGTTAAGCCGCCTGGTGCAGGGTTCGCCGTAGACCCGTACGACGCTATCCTAAATGGCGTATGCAATTGCTCACACAGGATGAGCCACCGTAACGTATGTATGTATCCTGAATCAATCCATTGAATCAACCGCGCCTGTATCATCTCCGTGTTCCTTCCGATCCTTCCAACCACCAGAAGCGAATCTGAGACCCCATTTAGATCGACTCAGCGAAGTCCTTTGCACCACGTTCCCCACCACCCATGTCCTGACTCTATTCACTATATATGTTCAAGAGCCTTCTTGGAAGTTTGGAAAACTCCCTTGCACATCCACCCCGTGGCGCGCGGACCTCCAGCCCAAGTTGGGATAATCTATTCCCGCGACCCCCGCACGACATCACAAGTGCTGTGCTGATAGTGCTATACGCGTACCACATCGTTTCAGAATTCAATCGTCGCGAACACACGTACGAAGTGTACCCTGGGACGTTTGTCAGGGTAACCTAGAAAATGAGTCTGACGAGAATTGTCACGTTCGAATCTTATTCTAAAAAGTCGACCTTGTTCTATCTCGGGTATCCCGTCGTCACCATACCATCTATGTGGCGAGTGCGCTCAGGCCTGAAAAGTGTGCAGGGTCCTCGGCGGCGGGTTACACCAACTTGGGGTCGATCTCCTTGGTCCACACCATCATCTTCATCACACTTAGACATGGCACCCCTCGCACGGTCTAACTTACCTCAACGTGATCACGCACTGTCACCTGAGGTCCCTGTCGACCATTGTCACTCGTGACTTGGAGCGCTACGCCCTGGTTGCAGACTCCAGCCTGACGTGTCCGCGTCCGATCAACTGCGCAGGATGTCACGGTTGAGCATGGGCATCGAACGAAACAGATTCATAGGTCCAAGTCACTGATGGCGGCACCTGCTCAAAAAAAAAAAACTCAGGCAAGTTAGCAACTGTCCGTGTTGGTGGCCATATGCATGATGAAATGCATCCGAACAATGACACTGCCTCGAGTCCGTGTGAATCGGGAATCCCTCATGCGACCTGGCTCCAGTTTCCAGCGTACTCCGCGGGTGCAGTGGTGGTGCCACCGACTTTGGACGTTCTTCGGTTGCGATAAGGCACTGACGGCCCTCGGGTCGTTGGTAGCCGTGACCCCTCTCCCCCTCTTTTTTTTTTTTCGACGTACGCATACAGTCGTGTCGATGTGATCGGTTTTTTTGTTGTGGAGTTCGGACCGTTCCCTGATACGAATCTTTGCTCGGCGAGTCTGAGCCATGATCCGAGGTAGCAACTTGCACGCTTGTCCGGTGATGGCGTGGACGATAAGTTTTCGTTCCTTTTCCATAGATCATCGATCGTCGTCGTCCGTATCCATCCTCTCCAGACATGCACAAGTACGCCGTCTGATCATCATCCACGTCTTCGCCGCTCGTCGAATCAGCCATACACCCCACGAGGTCACGGTTCTGTGACTGCTCCGAGGGTAGACTTCTCTGCCACATCTCGAAGCACATCCGAGTCACGGATCTGCCACAAGACAGTACACCGTGGTCTGTACCCTCATTCACGTTCCTGTCGTAGTGATCGCCTATCACTGTCAGGCCATCGACCTCGCGTACTTGGATTGACTTTGACAAAAACGTGACGATGATGGATTGAGGTCCGTGGTGAACGATTCCGCGGTGTCGAGGACTCTACAGACGGCATACATAGGTATCGCGTGGTTGATTAGCATGATGTTCGATTATTGGGTTAGGTTCCATTCAACAACGGTCATGAAGTTACTTGCGTGTACAGCTAGATCGAAAACATTAGACCGCTTTCGCCCGTGTCCGAGTCGTGTCCCGCTTCGTTTTGGGTTTGCTAGACAAATAGAGCCAATCCTAATCCGGCCAACTGTCACTGTGTGCTCGTTCGTCGCTCCAGGTCTTGATCCACCTCGGAAACCGTCGGCACATCCCCTTGGCTGCTAATGAGCAAATTGTCACCACTTGCAACCCAGTGAAATTTCTCATGTGAGTTGAATCAGCACACAAACAGTCAGACAAACTATGGGACTTTGCAGGAGAACCCGCAAGATACAACGTACACCGATCAGTCCAGGACGGAACCATAAACTAGACTTGATTAGTCTATACACAGGCTGAACTATCCGATTATCGAGATGCGTACCTGTACGGAATGATTTGGGAAGCTGGTTTTGCAGCAGCCACTCCCGAAAATGTTGCAGGTTCCATGGATTACTTGGCAGGGTACTGTTATGTGTACATACAGTATCAACATCAAGTGAGCGGGACTATAACTTCTTGTACATTTCCTTTTTCTCTGCACGCCGAACGAGACATGATTTTTGACCTGTCCAGCCAAAAGGGTGGCACATGCTATTGCCACCACAGTGTTGTAAACCCAAAACGAAGCGGAACACAGGCGAAAGCGGTCGAATGATTTCGATCTGGCTGTAGCATGAATGCATGACTGTTTGGTAGGATCCGAACATGGTCAGATAGACATGGACACCAGTGGAAACGTCGCCCTCGCATAGATGATCGAGGTTGACCGGAAGTCCGCGGCATGCCAGCGATGTCGATCAAGGTGGAGGTGATCGTGTGGCATGTCAAATTGTATCGATATTGGCGTATCGTACTCGTGTAATGCGAGCGCGGCAATATCGACGTGCAGGCCTGCGGCCGCGTATCATGTGTTCCGTGCTTGGTTTCAACGACAATCAATCCGAGCTCCCATCTCTCATCCCAATGGTAATGGCGTCACGTTGGGCGCCTTGGATGCGCTCATACACGCTTCCCCGCAGCGAGCGCAATGTGCATGTCCTGTTCTGGTTCACACCGCAGCACCTCGGACCACCTTTTGCATACACATGCGTGGGGCCGGGATGGGTACATATGTGTCCATTGAAGCGGTCGTGATAAACCTACGCTCTAAATAACGTCGTATGGCTTCAAGTTGCTGCGCGAGTGGCGTTGCGATCGCCGCGTCTGCATCACAGAGTTCGGCTCCGGAGATGTTTCCGGAACTTCGCTCGGAGACCTTGTCGAGCACCATGCACTGGGTTGCGTCTTCGTACCTTGCCTGTACGGCACTAGACCACGTGGATTCCGCTGATCCGCACGGAAAAGACTGGCCGCACTGAGAGTACCCCTTGGTGAATAGGAAAGGTTGGCCTTGGCTTGCCAAGACGAAGCACTGCGGATCCAGTCTAGGGGGACGAACGGAGCTGCGCAAGGCGCAGTCATACCGAGGCTCGATCCCCAGTCGTGTCGTGCATGTCATCCCCGGACGCGTGGCGTAGCCGGAGGTATGTACTCACGATGACCGGTTCAGCCCGATCACTTCACCGCCGAAGTGGACATCGGCACCCGCATCCCTTACGTCAGCCGGAGGCGATCGGGTATCGCCGACGCAAGTGGCGAGAAAAAGAAAAAGGTCAGATCTTGCAGTGCACGTACCAGTGGACGCCAAGACCCGAAACGCTCACGTCAAACGCTTGCCATACAGTCAGTGTGGGCGTCTGAAGATCGGGGCACGGCGACTGTTTCGATCGTGAGTGCAACACAACCTTGGGCGAACGTTTGAAACACACATTTCGTGAACAGTGTCACTCACGGGTATGCTCGGCATGGTCGTGCTATGCGAGTTGAGACGCAAGCACTCTTCCTGTGTCTAGTCTGGTGCGATCTTCCAATGCATATCGGTTTCAACTTTTGTCCCCGTTCTTAGTGGTTTTCTCTATCTTCTGAATCCGTAAATAGCTGCTGGACAGTGCTTTGAGAACAACCGTCTTCTGATCAACCCCTGATTATCAACTTCAAGGTTTGGCTTTGGGAGGAAAAGTCCGACGGCAAAGTCCGACGCCTGTTCTTACCACCAACTCGTAGTCCATTGTGGGATACATCACCGTGAGTGAATGGTGGATGGCGTTCGACAGGATCTGAAGCGCCACGAGCGCGTATGTCGAGCCTATGGAGTTGGTCTCAACATGCAATGCGCGTCATGAGTTTCGGTGGGGCAACTCAGCAAGTTGTCGAGCTGAAGCAACGGACTGAAATTGAAAAAGTATATGCACGGCATGAAAACCGAACATCTGCGACAATAGAAACAGTAGTGGCAAGACGTTCTGGTCACCACCTGCTGGAGCGTCTGGTTTCCAAAGGTGCACCATCCCAACACGTGCTGTGTCTCGTTCGAGACATGGCTTGTGCGCTCAAAGGTCTGGTCTGGTGATCAGGCCGGTCAATGAGGTACCGTCGATCCCTCTGATGGGGTCCCAGGATAGATAGGCTAGTCACTAGTAGTCTGACTCGGAGGGCTGTAAGTACCAGAGTGCACAGGACGGAACATTGAAAAGGTGAATGCCTCGCACCAGAACACTAGTGCGATGTCAATTTACATTACTCCGCTCGTGATCGGGGATATAATGATGGTCCTGCCAGGGAAGAATCTATATTGAAGATTCGTCGTACCTGGCACCGAAGTGACGGACCTACAGCGTCGCCACCATCACGAACGATAGCTCGAAATGTGCAAGCCTTGCGCCTTCGAGGTCAGTCGGACCCAAGTGCAGCCGAAAATTGCCTCGTGCTCCACACAATGAAAGTTTGTGGATCGGATCATTGCGAATAAAATTTATGTAATAGTCGGTACCAGATAATCGGCAGTCACTGATCATTCATGTTCTGAAGCGAGTAGCGATTAGTCTCGACACCATCTGTTTTGGGGTACCCTCAGCGAGCCTGGGGATCTTCCGATTCCCAAAACGCTCGTTTTGGGCGTAGCCCTTGCGCTTCCTAAAACGGAACGTCGGGTTTCGAGACTATGTTTTGAGCAAGCTTTCGACGACCGCGATTCAGCCTCCAAATGAGTGCGGAGTCCATTCATGATGGTCTTATCTAGTCATCATCGTGGGTTCCGAATGTGATTTTACGTATGATCAAGGTACAGAATAATTCGCGATGACTTTCAAAAATCACCTGACTACATCAAAAAGGGTCTTGACCGCAACTTGTCTACCAAGTCTAAGCTGCATGCGAACTTCCAAGACGTGCCATTCGTTCCGTCCGGGTATATCCGGTTCCACAACTACAACTATTGCGTTTCGTAGACGTACACGGAACCCCACTTGGATGCTTCTTTTCTCTATGCGGCTTAGTTGGTCTTGCCTCTAGGCCAATATCACGCATGGCATGGATCATGGGCGGACTTTGGACGAGGCGTCGAAGGTTCCGTCCAACATTTCATCTGTCCTTTGTCAGGGCAAGAATTGTTGGAGGGGATCGCGAAATTCACCAGATACCCTGTGCCTGGCCTTTAGGGTATAAAAGCCCTCCTAATGCTTGTTTTCCCCAGAGTCCGTTTCTCTCTCAGTTGTGAGTCCCATCCCAATTTATATGATCTCTGGATGACCGTTAGCAATTTCAGCTGAATCAACATGCCTATGAATGTCTGCCACCAGGGTCTTATCGTCCGGTGGCTGCCGGAGGATCCCGAAGCCATCTGGGAGTACCATCACAAGTTGCTCAGCAAACTTGTCGAACAGGGTGTCTGCACGAAAACACTCGATCAAGTCGATGAGAAGCAGTTTTCTCTCGCGATCCTCGAGTTCAAGACATTGATCGAGGAGGACCCTGAGATATACAGAGATTTCCACGAGATGTTCGATCAGGTACTTCCTCAGCAGAATAAGCAGAAACTCGCTGTAAGTTAATAGAATGCCATTCACTGGCCGTATTCACCCCATTGATGTTGACTGATTGGGTTAGATAACGAACTACATGCTATTCCTTGCTGCTCTCAATAAGCTCCTCGCTGAGGCACCGTCCTTCGTCTGGGAAAGCCCACTCATCACCGGTGTCCCGATTTACGCAGTCATTGCTCCTTTCGCCAATACCACGGCTGGCTATCACGCGTTCACTAATCCGAAAGTGAACGCAGTGATCCTCAAGATGTTTGATGCGTGGTCCAGGTTCCTCGTCTCTCCTGCGTCTCGCAACGTCTTGACTACCTCAGCAAACGGCTGGTTCGGCGACGCTGCGCTGGAGGCACAGGATGATCGCCTCGGGGCACCGTTTGACCAGGTGTGGATATGCAATAAAAACAAACCTCACTGGGGCTTCACGTCGTGGGACGACTTCTTCACCCGTCGTTTTCAAGAGAAACAACGCCCGGTTGAGAATCCGGACGATGTAACATGTATTAATAACCCCTGCGAGGCTATCACGCTCCGACTCGCCAGCGATGTTCAGGCACTGGACAAGTTCTGGCTCAAGGAACAGCCGTATTCCCTTGAACATATCCTCGCCTATGACCCAATCGCAACCCAGTTTGTTGGTGGCACTGTCTTTCAGGCGGTACTCAGCTCCTTAGACTATCACCGCTGGCACAGTCCCGTCAATGGGCGTATCGTCAAGGCGTACGTTGTCCCTGGCGCCTACTACGCCGCGAGGGTGGACGACAACCCCGATATTGATGTCATTACTCGCTCCGTCTACTTCGAAACAGCCATCTGTACGCGGGCTTTCATCTATATCGAATCGGACAACCCGGACATCGGATTGCTGTGCTTCGTTGGGGTCGGACTTGGCGAGGTCTCGACGTGCAAGCTGGAAGTGAGGCAAGGAGATCGGGTGCAGAAAGGAGACGAGATTGGATCGTTCCACTTTGGCGGGTCGACCCACTTGCTGGTGTTCCGTCCTGAGACGAAGTTGAGGATGACGGATGGCCCGGAGCAGCCGGATGACCCGAGTAAGCCGAGGAACGCGAGACACCTTAATACGGCGTTGTTCTTCGTGACGAACAAGTAATCAGCGCGTCGGTGACTAAGAACTGATCTGGAGAAATTGTAGGATGTTACGAATGTAGTGTGTGCGGAGTAGTCAGCGTGGGAGGGTGTACTGTTCGATTAGTGCTTTTTGGAATGAGAATATCTGTACCGATATATTACACGGGCGATCGTAGTCCCGTTGATACCCCACGATGTGCGCGACGGCGCGCATGAGGCATTCGCCTAATGAACATCGACTGAACCAAGCGAATATATAGGATGATCATTGATGGACGACTCAGTTTCGGCTGCGATTACATTCCTCGCTCGGGGAGCGCCGGCATGCGGTCGACCAATCAGGACCCATCACCTTATAATTCCAACTCCGCGCGGCCACGACCGGAAGTGACCTTCATATGCGACGAGCGAGCGAAACCAACAGTCCTACCTACAATAACCTACCTTGGGTCCCGGAAGGCCAACCCTTCTGTGCTCCGGCTCCCACCCCCTGCACATGACCAATCTGTTGATATCGATATTCGCCTGTCGTCATGTGTACTCAGACACAGACAGGGGTTTCCCACCATACTCATCCTTTCTGACTCTCATTAACATTGTCTTTGGTTGCCGAATATGTTTAATCCCTCGGTCTCATACACTCATCAAGTTAGGGTTCTGACTTGGGACGAGCTCATTCCTGGTCGATGAAGATGTCCAATTCTGGAGACTTTACCACCAACATGACTTTTCCCATTGTTGCCATAGAGTTGGCCCGGGGGGTGATTGATGGTGGAAAGAGTCACTAGCACTGAAGATATAGATTTCATCGAACATGATTAGGTTTCTAATGTGAGGGTTCTGGCCCGGTAATGAATGCACGACTGAGTGTTAGACCCACACAATCATGATATCAGTGCTAGTCATGTCGGTAGTGCCAGGATAGTGATAGCGAGACTTGGGAAGATTCAGATACATGTAGGTAAGATCAAGACGAAACTCGATCGCCTGCGCGACAAAACAATGCAATGTCGTCTGACGATGCATACAGAGATAGGGATAATCGAACACAGTTCCCGACCGTCTGGATGTTTCTTTGGGCCTCCTTTTCAATGTCAGACCACACATCAAATCAAATCCATCCACTGACCCACAACAGAAAGAAAAGATATCAAAATTGGAGGGACAGCTACATCAGAAGGACGGGTTATAATGTTATCGCTTGTGACGGGCCATACCAGCACAACTGATGCCAATGGAGAGCTGCGATCGGAGAACGGCTAGCCAAAAAGACAATCAAGGGTCAATTTCTTGACCAGTAGTCTCTGGCCAGTCTGAGACCATTTTCCAGTGCACTGATGGGCCTGCGTTCGATGCCATGCGTGGAGGTCTTCCCGTTCGTAAGCGCATTGCAACTGACAATGTCTGATGACATACGACATCGATGATAGGTAATGGCGTATCGGTCGAAGAAAAGTTCCATGAAACGCCTGCCAAATTGATGCAGATGTACACAGCCACGATCAAGGCACCAAAAAGTCGTTCTACATGATTAATGATTGACAACGTGTGGAAAAAACGTCATGTTTCGCAAACGTCGTGTAAAGGGAACCGACGTGCTTGAGAAAAGACATACAGCGAGTAGAGTGGCTGCGGGCGATGTCGTCGATGTCGAACCTCACGTAGGACGCAGCATGTGGGTGTACGTGACCCATTGAGTTGCACACCCAGGATGATGACGAAGCCCTGATATTCGGGGATCCAGAAAACACGGTTAGAGCGCAGGAACGCGGATCGCAGCTTCAATTTGCAAGCAAGGGTCGGGTAGCAAACTTGTGCCCTGAGCGCCCCACTAGCGACTGGCGTACCACATGACCCATCATCCAGGAGAATAGATAAGTTAGTATGCCAGCGCGTTGCAATAAGCGTCTTCTGCAGTTGCGTCCCGAAATGTGACGTGTTCAGAACCTGAGAGCGTCGTTGGTGAGCAGGGATGGGTACGAGCAGCTGAATACCTGTACCAGCTCCTGTAATTGAAATTGCCACGCCGGCCCCGAACTGGGACGAGCGAGACAAATTCGAAAGGGTCTTCCGGAGATCAAAGCCCAGAAAATGAGTGTTCTGTCCAATGCCTGGTGTGCACCGCCAAACACACAAGACAGTGGGAATGGGAAATACGATTGATGCGGGTCGTCGTTGCTACGCCCGTTGGCCGTACCAACGACGGTCTAGCGTTAGACACCGACAAAGGAACACCATTCCGCTTGTGCATGATGCGGGGTTCATTGACATGATCATCATTGAACGCTGAATGGCATGTGACGTAGGAAATGGAATGAACACCATACATGAATAGGATTGGAGACCGTGATAGCTCGACTGGCATCGCGAGGTGCCACCATCAGAGAACGTAATCCCTGACAGGCGGGACCGAACGTCAACTAGGGATGGAGACAATTGTGTTGTGGTCGGGTAGGGTTGCTGTCAAGATGCCAGTTGCCACTGGCCAATGGATGGCTCATGATAGCAATGATGATGACGGCAGAGTGTTTGGGTGCAAAGTTTAGTTCCCACTTGGTCATGCGGGTGCCGATAAGGATATGGCGTATGAATGAACGAGGACGCAGAGCGAAAAGCGGGGGGTGTAGTGGACTGGGATTGACGTGGGCAGTCTCCACGAACGCGATCACGAACTCGGATGGGGATGGTCCTGTCTGCGTTACTTCTTGTTGTGCTGAATCAATCTGTCATGTCGTGCCCATGTGGAGTGAGAAAACGCGTTCTAGTTTGGGACGTTGAAGATGGAATATCGAAGACCGTAGAACCAGGTGACCGCTGAACTCTGAGTCAATATAACATGTTTGCGTCTTGTCAACGTCCACGTCGTCTCCTGGCCCGAACACTTCAGAAATCAAAGTAGCAGCAACCAAGTTGGTAAGCGCTTAAGTAACCGAGGAATTAAGCGTGGGAAACGGCGCCTTTGAATCGAGCCACCAGCTTCGCCAACGCAACTCTCGCGGCTTTTTTTTCGCCTTAGCTTCGTCGGGGACTGGGCGGGCCTGACGACCGCGACGACGACGACGACATCCACCATGGCGATGGCCACGTCGAGAATATCCCTCGACTCGCCCCTCGACCCTCCCCCACCTCTCGTAAACCCACATGCCCTCCCGAACCCCCATCCTAGAGTTGCAGACGTCCCCCCCTCCGCCAATACTCTAGCTCGCCGCGTATCTTCAGAGTCACAAACTCATGAACGTGCCTCGCCTGCACCCCGGATATCTCGGCGCACTCCAGTGCCCTTTCTCCTCGAAGCTTTTCCCGCCCCACCCAGTCACATCCCTGGAACGCCAGCTAATCTTACTCCGGGCAATCGACTGAATAGCACGTCACTCTTAGCGTCTACAACTGGTTGGTCGGCGTCGCAGTCTGCTGGTCCTGTGGTATCCACGAACCCCGTCTCCCCAACGAACTCCAACCCCGTATCGCCATGTTCACCCAAGTCCGTTGTCGCGACCCTGCACAGCAACCCACCTCCATCGTCACCCCCGACGGGCCCTCTCCCACCCATCCCTGCGCCTTCCGCTGTCTCGCCGGATGTCTTCGCGGCACATTGTGCTTTACAGACAGTTACTCGCTCTGCATCTCCCGCCCTCTCCATGACAGAGTCTCAACGGTCACAGTCCCGTACAGAACGACGACCACGGTTATCTATTGAGGTTAACAATCCGGTGCGTGGCAGAAACAGGCAAGGCTCATTGTCTTCGCTTCGAAATCCCATATATCCAATGGGTGAACAGCGCGAAGGGATAGTCGAGGAACCTGTGGAAGAATCATGTTCACCCCGCCCCCTGCCTACATCTCCACCACAATCTCCCCCAATCTTTGGATCAGTTTCCGAGAGGAAAAGCCACGATCAATCACGAGGCGATAGTTTGGAAATTCTTCGCTCGTCCCTCTCCCGCGTGGCTGCCACAACTCTCCCTCGTCCAGACGACAGGCTGTACGTCGAGGACTCGATAGCAAACGTCGACATGAGCGATCTAACTGCACTGAAGTCCGACAATGAGGGTGATGGCGACGACCAGGCTTCTCGTACATTTCCGCGATTTCCGCCTTTCCCCCATTTGCCATCGCAAAGTCCTATTGAGCCCCCATCCTCTTCGCCTTCCTATGTCCACAAGCCGCGCAAACCCAGCAAGTCCTCCGTGTGCTCTATACACGTGTTCCACAATTACGAGGGTACGGACACGAGGCACGGGGCCATGTCTCCGGAAATCACGCAAATAATATCGGCCACTCCACGTCCGCGAAAGAGTTCGACACCCTCGCAGTCACGTGAGCCGAGCGCCACGCGAATTCGGACAGAGAACTCGGGGAGTCGGAGGGGAGTCGAAGCGGGGGCGATAAGCGCCCACACGCTCAAAACGGCGTCGGTGACAACAGCCGCCCGGCTGAATAGAGACGCGGGAGAAGACGAAGGGCATGACTCGGATTCGAGTCTTGATCTGCACACACCGCTGCCGTGAGTGAAGCATATCCTGAGTTCTTCCGCTCAAGTTGAATGCTCTCTAGTGAATTGATGCTGCGCCATGGAATGCTCTCTCCCAACTCAAGACTACTGCCACAGCTTGAAGTGGACCCGATGCGAATGAGCATTATGTCGTCGTCGTCTCATTTATCCAACACCTCGAACCTTTCGCTGATGTCGACGATGAGTGTGTCTTCGAAGCACCCCAAGGATGCGAGAGATACGCCGCAAAGGAGAGTCAGGCACCGCGACGGAAAATTGCTCAGAGGCGGTATTGGACTGACGACTGGCCTCGGGTGGAGTGATAGGTCGGTGGTCTTCTTTTTTTTTTTCTTGATGGTCGCGCGCTCGGATTCCGGGCATCTGGAGTTCTCGCGGAGAGACTTGCCTCTGGTGCAGCGGCGGGTGGTGATGGGTGGAGTAAGAGAAAAAGGATGGATTCTTGCGACGTTGACATCGTGCTTTTATGTCCGGATGGATAAAATATCCGCTGAGTACAGGCGATTTCCGTTGGGGAGGCCTTGTGCCGTGCTATCTTCTTGCTTGCTTTTTTCCTTTTATGGATGCTGACTTTCCTGCAGCGAAGACGAAAACGCGCCTTCGCAGCTCACTCGGCGCGTGTCCTCGCTCGTGCTGTCCCGTCGTGCCTCGTCTTCCTCGGTCGCGTCCTCCCTTTCCAAGTCAAATTCAGCACAGCCCCTCGCCAAATCCATCTCACACAGCATCCTCCGCGAGGCCGACGAGTTCGAAAGCGGACATGACGTCGACGAGCTTGGTTACTCCGATCGTGCCAGCATGGCAACAAGAAGTCTTCCATCCAGGAGCAAACCTGTCAGCCGCGTCACAAGCATTCGTAGTAACGGTTCATCTATCGGACGCTACAGCACCTACTCCAATTCCTCTGTCACCTCCGCGGGTATTCGTGCAAGGGCCGGCTCGGTATCAGAATCTAGTGTGTACGCCGCTTCCCTTATTTCCAAGCCCGACAGTCTTTGTACTGATGCGCACGCGGGTGCTGGGCTCATGCCGGGCATCCGTGAACACGACGATGGCGTGACCCCGACACGTGCCGCGTTTGAGCGATCCAGCCTTGGCAGCCTCAATGGAGGTTCTGGTGCTGACATTCCCCACACTCCGAGCAGCACAGCCTCTTCAGCCAGTCTTCCCTTCCCTGTCACTCCGGAGAGTGGCGCGGAAATACCACAACTGCAACCGGTATACGACAAGGACAAGGTACTCCCGCCTCTCCCTTCCGGCACGAGGGGAAAATCCTCTACTCTTAGCCTCCGATCACAATCGGGTGGGTTGCAGCGTCCGCGGACCTATTCCAATGTGTCTGTAGTGTCCAACAACTCTATGCTAGACGTACCCTCTGGTGAACCCAAATCGAAAATCCCCTCTCCAACCTCTACACCGAGGCAGTCGCTTGCGGAACGGCTAAAAAAACCAGCTATCCCGGCAGCGTCACCACGTCCCTCCCTCAATGGCACCCCAAGGCCATCCTTAACCATTCCGAAATCACCTTTACCTCCCCATTCTGCAACATCTGCACTCCCACGGTCAACGACCCCATCGTCCCCCTATCCAAACTACACACCTCGTCCTCTCAGGCTTGTGAGCCGCAGCACACCGCCACCATCTTCTGCTTCACAAGCCAATATTTCCTCCCCTCCTCTCCCCAACCAGGTGGAGCCTAACCAGTCTTCAGGCAAGGCTCTCCAGCCCGGTGAACAATCCCCCCGGCCTGGCCAGGTACTAACTTACAACCGGAATATACATGACCAACTCAAACTACGCACGATTTCTTTGAATAATGGGTCTCATCGTCCACAAGCGCCGGCGGTCTCACCAGGGGGCACGCAGACGATGTTTATGCCGTTATCGGGGGTTGGTTCTGCTCCGAATTCAGCCGTCTCCACGCCCATCACTGCTCGTTCGCAGTCACCTCTGCCCTGTCCGAGCCCAGGCGTAGAGGGTGTGCGTCCTCGTCCCAGGACGGGGACGGGTATGCTGTATCGGAATAACTTGAGCGTGGGCCCTGTGGCTGCGAGCAGGATTCGGGTTCCATCGGCGGTTGCGCGGTAGGGGATCAAGGTCCACTTACAGGAGTTGAGACGGGATGGATAAAGGTGTGGATGAGAGGTAATGAGAGACGGCTGTCGATGGTGGTGGTTCGTGGGTAGGGTCTCGGTGATGTTGCGCTTTTCAAGGCAGATGGAAATGTTGGTTGCGATGAGCGGTTTCTGATGGACTTTTTTTTCCGCTTCTCTCTTTCGTGATCGTTGGCGATGCGGGTTTGCACAGTCGAGTTGTTGCGGCGAGAAGCTGTGCTTGGTATGAGCCATTCGTATGAATGAGATGGCATTAATCCGTTGACTGTGCATCTTGTCTAGGTTGCTTCGCAGTGCCCCGATATCACGATCTTATATTCATGAGTCGTAACCATTCGGGCTGGATGGCGTGGACAGAAATAGCCTGCCGTGTCCCCGGCGTCTGTTGGACGGATTCGAGAATCAAATGAATGCTCATTATTGGATCCTGTTCGCATACCACCTTCCTTCGTTCTTGGCGTCTCGAAGCAGCATGCCAGCACCGCGTTGAGGCCAACATTCGTACCTGGCATCACGGAATTCTCCAGGAATCACTCGCTTCCCTTGGTTCGCAACTCCAGCACATCATACGCCACGTTCATTTATCTAACCCCCTCGAAATTTAGTAGATATCATCATCGCTTGTATGGCAACCCCCGTCCTCGCGCCACATTCGCTTCGTTTTTCTTGATGTCATCTGCATATTATTTTTCTGGCTATTTGTCCACAATCATTCCTTTGACCTTTACCTTGCTTTCCTTATCTTCGATTTACCGTTTTTATCCAAGTGGGTAGATCGCACTCATGCGTAAATATTCTGAATCATAAACACACAGGCGTCTTCTTTTTTTCTTTATTCTTGTGTACGAGTATGGCATACCATGGAAACATATACGAATATGCGGTCCTCTTTTTTCCTCTGCGCAGTTTTCTGATTATTTAATTTATTTACATACTCGGTTCTAGTTGCTTTTGTATGCACGTCGTCGTTACTGTAAAGATCAAACACAAATTTTAATTTTATCTCACTCCCTCTCTTTCGTCTGGTTGAAATCTTGTTGGTGGATGTGCACCGTAATACCCGTGCCTTGTCACCTTAGAACTTAAGCACTATGTAGTACCATACATCCTCGTGCCTGTCTCCCTCCAACATGCACAGTAGATTCGTGGCTAGTAGTAACCCGAGGAGAGGGCCACTCTTACACTTGAAGTGCTTGCTTACTTCATATTCGCGCACTACAGGACATGGCAGCTGCTAGTGTTTGGAATTATCCGCAAGGACCTTGAGTATAAGTTTCCGACAGCAGGCTGGCTGGCATGGCACGAGCAGCGAAACTTCATGCGGTTTGAGCCGAGGAGCACGCCAGCTGGCAACAACAGAAGATTGTCAAGGTTGACAAAGGACGAAATGATCATACAGGTGATGGGTTATTCTCGCATATCACGCTCTTTCACAGAACCAAACGGTGGGATACTCCGCTGCCAGAAACAACTTGAACAGATCTCTTGGTCGTTCCAAGACGAGCACACGTTCGCGTATAGGCACACAGGTGCGTACAGGTGAGTGCCGTGGGGCTATGAATTCGGGGGGGGATGAAGTGACGCATCGTGAGTTGCAGATTGCACCCCAAGTGCAATGTCAACTCAGATTACTCCGCTCGTGATCGGGGATATGATGGCCTGCCTGGCAGGGAAGAATCGATCTATTGAACATTCGTCGTACCTGGTACCGAAGTGACGGACGAACAGCGTCGCCACCGTCACGAACGATAGCTCGAAATGCACAAGCCTTGCGCCTTTGAGTTCAGCCGGCCCCCTGTCAGAGGCGCAACCGAAAATTGCGTTACGCAGCCTGTGCTCCACGATGAAATGTATCGATCGGATCATTGCAAATAAAATTTATGTAATGGTCGGTACCAGATAATCGGCGGTCATCATTCATGTTCTGAAGCGAGTAGCTAGTATATTTTGAGCACGCCTCGACCGCGATTTCATTCGGCCTCCGAAGCCCCTGAGTGCTCCATAGATGATGGTCTTATCTACTGTCATCATCGTGGGTTTCGAATGTAATTTTACGTATGATCAACATGCAGAATGATTCGCGATGCTCTTTCAAAGCCACCTGACTACACCGAAAAGGGTCTGACCGCAACTTACCTACCAAGTCCAAGCTACACATAGATGGTCCAGATCATCGCCGTGGGTGCCGAATTAGATTGACAACTAGGCACTTACTGAAACGCAGGGACCGCCCGAGTTCCATGTTCACTACTGGGGTTAGACCGCGATTGCAACGCCCAACGTGCCTGGGGTTCACGGAGACGCGTCTTCTCATTTTCGTGGGCGTAAACGATTTACACGGTAGGTGGCGAATAGTCCTGAGCGGCGTTCGGCCCCAAATTGTTGCATGTCCAGCGAGGCCGATCGTCGTCTATCCATCCCATCGCCGTGGGTGCCCAATTTGATTTATGGACGGTGCTGTCGCCGCAGGTTCCATGTTGAATCGTTTGCAGTCGAATAAATACACAGCAAGTGAGCCATCCGTCATTGAATTTGGTGCTTTCTCATAGATGAGATGATGGTCCCCATTTGCTGGGATCATGTGCACCTCTCGAGTACCCTAAACGTAAAAGGTGTGGTGCAGTCCTCCGACTGGCCTTCTCTGAAAAGGAATTTGTTACTCTTTCAACCTGGCATGTGAACGCGAATCTTCCAAGACGTGCTTTTCGTTCCGTCCGGGTATATCCGGTTCGACAACTGCAACACCCAGAACCGAGCTTGGAAGCTTCTTTTCCCTATGCGGCTTATACAGTCGGTCTGGCTTCTAGACTAACGTCACGCGTGGCGTGCATCATGAGCGGACTTTGGACGGGCGGACACTGGAGGGTCGAATGCTCCGTCCAACGTTTGTCCTTGTCATGGCAAGAATCGCTGGTACCTATCTTTGGAGGGGATCGCGAAATTCACCAGATACCCTGTGCCTGGCCTTTAGGATATAAAAGCCCTCCTAACGCTTGTGTTCCCCAGAGTCCGTTTCTCTCTCAGTAGTGAGTCCCCTCCCAATTTGTATGATATCTGGATGACCGTTGGCGATTTTTTCAGCTGAATCAATATGCCTATGAACGTCTGCCACCAGGGTATTCTCGTCCGATGGCTGCCGGATAATGCCGAAGCAATCTGGCAGTACCATCACGAGTTGCTCAGCAAACTTGTCGAACAGGGTGTCTGCACGAAAACACTCGATCAGGTCGATGAGAAGCAGTTTTCTCTCTCGATTCTCGAGTTCAAGAAATTGATCGAAGAGGACCCTGAGATATACAGAGACTTCCACGAGATGTTCGACGAGGTACTTCCTCAGCAGAATAAGCAGAAACTCGCTGTGAGTGGCTAGCGTGTCATTCACTGGCCGTATTCAAACCGTTGACCGATTGGGTTAGATAACAAACTACATGCTATTCCTTGCTGCTCTCAATAAACTCATCGCTGAGGCGCCGGCATACAATCCGGTAAACCCCCTGATTACCGGTGTTCCGATGTACGCTGCCATCGGTCCTTTCGCCAATACCGTGGCCGGCTACCACGCGTTCACTAATCCGAAAGTGAACGCAGTGATCCTCAAGATGTTTGATGCGTGGTCCAGGTTCCTCGTCTCTCCTGCGTCTTGCAACGTCTTGACTACCTCAGCAAACGGCTGGTTCGGCGACGCTGCGCTGGAGGCACAGGATGATCGCCTCGGGGCACCGTTTGACCAGGTGTGGATTTGCAATAAAAGCAGACCTCACTGGGGCTTCACGTCGTGGGACGACTTCTTCGTCCGTCGTTTCCAAGAGAAACAACGCCCGGTTGAGAATCCGGACGACGAGACATGTATCAGTAACCCCTGCGAGGCTATCACGCTCCGACTCGCCAGCGATGTTCAGGCACTGGACAAGTTCTGGATCAAGGAGCAGCCGTATTCCCTTGAACATTCCCTCGACTACGACCCACTTGCAACCCAGTTTGTTGGTGGCACTGTCTTTCAGGCGGTACTCAGCTCCATGGACTATCACCGCTGGCACAGTCCCGTCGATGGGCGTATCGTCAAGGCGTACGTTGTCCCTGGCGCCTACTACGCCGCGAAGGTGGACCAAGACCCCGACATCGATGTCATCACTCGTTCCATCTACTTCCAAACCGCCATCTGTACGCGGGCTTTCATCTATATCGAATCGGACAACCCGGACATCGGATTGCTGTGCTTCGTTGGGGTCGGACTCGTCGAGATCTCGACGTGCAAGCTGGAAGTGAGGCAAGGAGATCGGGTGAAGAAAGGAGACGAGATTGGATCATTCCACTTTGGCGGGTCGACCCACTTGCTGGTGTTCCGTCCTGAGACGAAGTTGAGGATGACGGATGGCCCGGAGCAGCCGGATGACCCGAGTAAGCCGAGGAAGGCGAGGCACGTTAATACGGCGTTGTTCTTCGTGACAAACAAGTGACTGGGAACTGATCTGGAGAAATTGTAGGATATTACGAATGTAGCGCGTGCGGAGTAGTCAGCGCGGGAGGGTGTACTGTTCGATTAGTGCTCTTTGGAACCAGAATATCTGTACCGACATTGCATGGACGATCGTAGTCCTGTTGATACCGAACGCCGTGCGCGACGGCGAGCCCGAGGAATTCGCCTAATCGGCTGAACCAAGGATCATTGATAGACAAGTCACCCAGACGAGTCAGTTATCTGCTTCGGCTGTGACTGCATTCCAAGTTACCTTAGCTCTAACTGCAGCATGTCATTTTATTACAGCTTGCGTCGGCTGATTGAGAAAGTGGGGAACGAAGAGCAAATGCAACTTGAAGAATGCACAACTGTGATTGGGTGGCGGTGCAACATGACACTGTCAGAAAAATTGTCCCTGGTACGTACTACACCACGCGTCTGGATGATAACCCGGACTCAGTTGTCGTTTCCCGTTCGCAATCCTTCGTCACCGCCATCCCTACGCGGGCTCTCATCTTCATTGAGTCCGACAATCCCGACATCGGATTGATGTGTTTCGTCGGGGTCGGTCTTGGGGAAATCTCGATGACCAAGGTAGAGGTTAAGGCAGGGGATCGAGATCGGGTCGTTCCACTTTGGCGGGTCGACGGACTTGATGATTTTCCGCCCAGAGACCAAGTTGTCGTTGTTGCCTGGTCCCGAGGACCTGGATGAGGCGATGAAGGTTCCATGTGGACAACGATCCTCTCGCCTAAGGCGATATGGGTCTCAAGTGTCATGAGGTGTACGATAGTTGTGTCGAGTGACTGCCATCATGATGTGTTTTGATAGGATGCCAATTTCAGACAGAACGCGGAGCTATTTATTTCCTTTCTTGGATGCGAATGTTGTTCCGCGCCTGCCAGCTGCCAGTGACTCGGCTCGAATGTTGACGCAACGAACAGGACGGACGGCGTACGATACCTGTACTACATATATGCCGATACAGAGCATCCCTCCATGCCAAGTATAGGTGACTGCCGTATCATTCTGGGTCGGTTTGTAATTCGGATGGCTGCTAGATGCTGCACCGACGGGGACAGAGGAGCGCGCAGGCCTCGTAGCGTTTGCAAGTCGCGCCGTCAGAGCCTGAAAAGCGGTATCCTGCCAACGAGCTCCGGATGCCTCGCGGGTACGTTTTGTGATTCGGATCATCGACTGCCGCTTCTTCCTCAAAGTGAGTCGGTTGAAAGTGCATCATGTGTTTTGTACCCAGGCTGCGTATTGTTGCGTATTGCGATCAGCCCGGCCGTTTGTACTGGAGGATTCCTCAGCGAGGCATCCGAGGACTTGAAATCTGTGATCAGATTTTCGCGTCCAATATTTTACAGTCTTGATCTTGCTCTGACCAGGGATCTTCATCCTGGTGCAATGCAATTATAATTCAACCGGCTAATCGGTAACCTTATGAGACGACCGAAACAAGATGGCCGCCGGGAACGGAGCTCAGGACACACGTGTTCAAGGTAGTTTTGACCATCGATGTGTTCGGAGTGTTTATTCTTTAATGCATAACAGGTTCAGTCAATTAGCGTCTAACCCACTCGGCCCAAAATCCCCGTGGCCGAGTCACAAACCCTATCTCAGTATTGACGGTCCGCAGCAACCCGAAGCCCGCCAAAGTGCATACGCTCGCCAAGGAGTGTCTGACAACACATGTGCTGTGCTGCTTGCCAAGGCTGACAGATGCAAATGTTCGCCGTCAAGGACGGTTCGCTCTTCCGAGCCGCAGGTGCGTTCATTTCCTTCGTTATTTTGTGAGCATTACTGATTCCCCTCGGCAATACAGCCAGCGACTGGTTGCTCTCGCCAACCCATTGGTGGTGTTTCCCGCCGACTAACGGATAGCAGTTGGCAGACACAGACGGCAGTTACGGCAATAGAGAGCGATTCGGTGGGTGGACGAGGCATATGATGAGCTAGCTTTCATTCGTACGGAGATGAGAGACCTGACTATTAGCGTCGTTAGAGATGTCAGACCGAGAATACCAGGAACGCAATGCAACAAGAGGTATGTGCGAAACGAATGATATTCATCGATCTCATCGTCTCGTTTAGCGCAAACGCCGAGAGAGTATGGTCCACACGACCGGATTCGCCTTGTGGCAAAGAACTTTGGGAAGATCTGGTTCACCACGCCACATCATCCGGAACGGAGCCTTGTGAACTACGTCATTAATGCGCATTCGCATTCTGTCTGACAGCCATATGGCACATAGAAAGAGATGCAAGTTCGGAATTCTTCAGACGTACCGGATGATACGCTTCTGGAAAGCGAGTGAGTACTTTCCAAACCTGACATTGGAAACGAGTTATTCGTTCTTCGGCGACACATGTAGATCCGGGACCATCGGATCGCGAGAATGTTGAAGCTCGGTGCAAACGGAGAGAAGTTTGTTCGCTCTGCCATTCGCTCGATGAACTGTTTCGGTTTAGCTACAGGGTAAAGAGGATGCAGAGTGAGGTGTAGAGATCATCCCGATGACCTTTTTACCGTGGTCAGTTACAATGTTGGGATTTCTTTCTACACAGCCACGTATATCTTCGCACGCCGTATTAGATGCACGCTCTTCCTGTGCTGACTCTTGGTGTATCTAGGCCGCCGGATTTCTTTGCACACAGTCGGACTTTTCTTATTGTCAACATTATTGAGGTTAAACTTAAAGCAATGTTCTAATGATGACGATTCCTCCGTGGATCTAACGAGAACGATCGTTACATGCGAACGCATCGGATTCCTGAAACGCAATCAGACGAGGTGATATCTCCCGAGAATATGGACATGAAGGAAATGACCACCACTAGCAGAATGGGTGGAAAAGGCGGGTTTCTGGTGAAAGGAACGAGACTAGAGGCGGTTTCGAAGTAGGGGTCTCAGACTTGAGGAATCGGTGCCAGTATACTAGCTAGGTTCACCATCATACTCCGCCGGCAATTTACTATCCATAACCGGAATTCATTGCAGAGGTTGGTATTATACGATGATATATTGGGTGACCACAGTTCAACGTCCAGGCATCAGGCATCAGGCTCCGCTCGGTATCAAGTTTCAGAAACTGCAGATCGGCAATACGCGCTGCTACTATGTCCCAGCCAAACCCATTCTACTGGATCGCCTCCCTGAAACCGAGTGCATCGGAGCCTGGCACGTCTCTATCATTTCAAACACTTATCCACCAATGGACCCATATTATTCACATCCTTTTCGGAACTTGTCGGAGCAGTAGACGCTGTTGCGACGCATGCAAGAAGTTGACGAGCGTATCTAATCGGATGATGTCTTTCCCAGCCTGACCCATAGGTATATAATGGCTCTCAACATTTTCCTTTCGTCTCCTCACCATCCATCTCTAGTTCGCTTGTGAGTTACTGTCCTTTCCGATCATCGTGATCTCTGGATGACCGTTCACCATTGCAGCTGACTCGACATGGCTTTTGAGATCCGATACCCTCGTAGCATTGCTCGATGGCTTCCAAAGGACCCCGATGTCATCCATAGTTTCCAGAGCGAATTACTTGTACAGCTCATCAAAAAGGGCGTCTGCACGCGAGCACGTCGCGTTGAGCAGAAAAAGCTTTCACCTGTCATTCTCAAGTTCAAAAAACTAATCGAGGAGGACGCCACGGTATTAAGAGATTTTCACGATATGTTTAAACAAGTTCGGCCCAACCAGACCTCGGTAGGTTACTACCTCGGTAGTCGTTGCGATATTCACTGACATTGCTATGATTAGATCAAGAATTATATGGAGCTCCTCGCCGTTCTCGATAAGACCATCACTGCGGCACCGACGTACAGTTATACCAGCCCTCTCGTGAGCGGCGTCCCGATGTACGGCGTCCTCGCTCCCTTCTGCAACACCGAGGCTGGCTACCGCGCGTTTACTAATCCAAAAGTAAATGCGGTCTTCAACAAAATATTTGACGAATGGACCAAGTTCCTCGTCTCTCCCGCGTCGCGTAACGTCTTGGTCCGTAGAGAAGGTGGCTGGTTTAGCCCCGAAGCGCTCCAGGTACAGGCCGACCGCCTTGGAATACCCTTCGAACAAGCGTTCGTCTGCTACCCCGACCAGCCCCATATGGGATTTAGATCCTGGGACGACTTCTTTGGCAGACGGTTTAGAGAAGGCGTTCGCCCCACATTTGCCCCCGACAGACCCGACTTCATCAATGCCCCCTGCGAGGCAATCACGTATCGAGTTTCTTCCGACGTGAAAGCGACGGACGAGTTCTGGCTCAAGGAAATGCCTTACTCGCTCAACCACATTCTCAACTTTGACCCGCTCACGTCCAAGTTCGTCGGCGGGACGGTCTTCCAGGCGATGTTGAGCGCGCTGGATTATCACCGCTGGCACAGCCCCGTAGATGGACGCGTCGTCAAGACGTACAGAATCCCCGGCACGTACTACGCTGCGCGTCTGGACGACGATCCGTGCGTAGACGTCGTCTCCCGTTCGCAAGCCTTTGTCACCGCCATGTCCACGCGCGCTCTCATCTTCATCGAGTCGGACAACCCCGACATTGGACTGATGTGCTTCGTCGGGGTTGGTCTTGCAGAGGTCTCGACGACCAAGGTGGTGGTGAAGGCAGGGGATCGGATCAAGAAAGGAGATGAAATGGGGTCGTTCCACTTTGGCGGCTCGACGTACTTGCTGCTGTTCCGTCCCCAAGCCAAGTTGACGCTGTTGCCTGGTCCCAAGGACCCGAGTGAGGCGAGGAAGATCGGCACGCTGTTATTCCACGTGGATAATGATCTCCTTACTAGCTGATTTGGCGACGCGCATGAATATTTGCTCTGGGCACACGATACCATAATACTCGGAAACGAATCAGTATAGGCTTTCTGACGCCTCAAATATCTGGTTATTGTATATTTACGCTAATGTAATACGGACTTCGCCCTTGGCGTTCTATGTAACTGATCCCGTGTTTATACATCTTGATTACCGTATGCGCTTCAGTGAGATTTGGGTCAACCTCTAGGCGGTGCTTTGATCCGCTCAGGTACGACGAAACACCAAATCAATTGATCAATTTCCCACTAGGCCTTATGTAGGTAGTGGGTATTGCAGAGAAAAAAGTTGCTTGGCAAGTTCGCTTGGGGCCCGGGAACTCTCCTCTTTGCGGTATCGCCGACCATACATAGCACAGCTCTCTCTCGTACACTCATGTTGACGCGCGGTATCTTGGGTTTGAACAGAACATTCGCGCTTTGCGTTGCTGATGCAAAGCTTGTGTTTGGGTTTTGCGCAGCAGGATAATGATGGATGTTGTATGGGCGACGTTCGGAGGAGGTTCATCTGAGGTGCGCATGTGCACCATTTCTTTCCTTTTGGAATGCGAAGCAGATCTTGGGGTGGATCAACTGGGATTACCTTGGATGGCAAACCCGCAACCCTGCAACGGGCCCAGTGTGACACCATTCCGGGCCTGGAGACTCCCAGGTTGACTTCCAATCATTCTATCTTCTATGCATCTCAGATGTGCTCGTTGTTAAGCATGAATGCCACTGCTTCACCTAAGTAGGTACATTTGGTTTGATATTGTTGATTTTAATATGGTGTTTGTGAACTTTTCTTCGTCTATCTTTTTTACTCTATGATGTGTGTGTCAATTGGCAGTCGATGATATGCCCAATACGTCTGAGAGGTAGCAGGTGACCTCACGTCAGTTTGCCCTACACTCCCTGTATGCCAAGATGCGGCGATATCAACAACTAGTACTGCCATTTAGTGTTTGAGCTCTAGGTACGCTTGGTTTGATAGCATTGATTCTGATACAGTGTATTGCAATTCTTGTTTAGTTCATGGTGCATGTATGACAATTGGCAGTCGATGATAAGCTCAATACGGCGGGTGATGCCACTACACTCCTTATCAAGCTTCTGTGTACTTACTTAGAAACAGGGAAAAGATCGTACAGTTCCATGTGAGTTATAGCAAACCATGCAGGAACTACTGTCGAGCTAAGAATACAAGGCGAAATGAAAAGCACAAATTATTTTCCGATACCATGACCAGAACCGTTCCCCGAAAGTTTTTCCACCAATGCAACCTATGCACATT